>OX638114.1:7250200-7403200 GCA_951804975.1 Anthophora plumipes | reverse complement strand
AGCGATCTCGATGATTCTGCATACTTCCGACAGAACACTCACCAAGATTATCGCAGAAAATGCATATCTCAGCTGGAAACACCACGAAAATCAAGATATCGCCGGTTCTGCATATCAAACGCACTGTGGAATGTTGAAAACACCAGAAAACTGTTTTTTTCGCATTAGATAGCTCGAAAAGAGCGATCTAGATGATTCTGCTTACTTCTGACTGAAGTCTCACCAAGATTATCGCAGAAAATGCATATCTCAGCTTGAAACCTCACGAAAACCAAGATATCTCCGGTTCTGCACATCAAACGTACTGTGGAGCGGTGAAAACACCAGAAAACGTGTTCCTCGCATTAAGTAGCTCGAAAAGAGCGTTCTCGAAGATTCTGCATACTTCTGACAGAGGTCTCACCAATAAGGTCGTTGAAAATGCATATCTCAGCTTGAAACCCGACCGAAACCAAGATATCTCCGGTTCTGCATGTCAAACGTACTGTGGAGTGGTGAATACACCAGAAATCGTGTTTCTCGCATTAAATAGCTCGAAAAGAGCGATATCGATGACTCTGCATACTTCGGACAGAAGTGTCACAAATATTATCGCAGAAAATGCATATCTCAGCTTGAAACCTCACGAAAATCAAGATGTCGCCGGTTCTGCATATCAAACGCACTGTGGAGTGGTGAAAACAACCAGATAACGTGTTTCTCGCATTAACTAACTCGAAAAGAGCGTTCTCGATGATTCTGCATACTTCTCATAGATGAAACACCAAGATTATCGCAGAAAATGCATATTTCCGCTGGAAACCCCACGAAAACCAAGTTATCGGCGGCTCTACATACCAAACGCACTGTGGAGTGGTCAAAACACCAGAAAACTTGTTTTGTTGCATTAAATAGCTCGAAAAGAGAGTTCTCGATGATTCTGCATACTTCTCATAGATGAAACACCAAGATTATCGCATAAAATGCATATTTCAGTTGGAAACCTCACGAAAACCAAGATATCTCCGGTTCTGCACATCAAACGTACTGTGGAGTGGCGAAAACACCAGAAAACATGTTATTTCGCATTAAATAGCTCGAAACGAGCGATCAAGATGATTCTGCAAACTTCTGTCAGAAGTCTCACCAAGATTATCGTAGAAAATGCATATCTCAGCTTGAAACAAGACGAAATCCAAGATGTCGCTGGTTCTGCATATCAAACGCACTGTGGAGTGGTGAAAACACCAGATAACGTGTTTCTCGCATTAAATAGCTCGAAAAGAGCGATCTCGATGATTCTGCATACTTCCGACAGAACACTCACCAAGATTATCGCAGAAAATGCATATCTCAGCTGGAAACACCACGAAAATCAAGATATCGCCGGTTCTGCATATCAAACGCACTGTGGAATGTTGAAAACACCAGAAAACTGGTTTTTTCGCATTAAATAGCTCGAAAAGAGCGATCTAGATGATTCTGCATACTTCTGACTGAAGTCTCACCAATATTATCGCAGAAAATGCATGTCTCAGCTGGAAACCCCACGAATACCAAGATATCGCCGGTTCTGCATATCAGACGCACCGTGGAGTGGTGAAAACACCAGAAAACGTGTTTTTTCGCATTAAATAGCTCGAAACGTGCGATCTAGATGATTCTGCATATTTCTGACTGAAGTCTCACCAATATTATCGCAGAAAATGCATATCTCAGCTGGAAACCCCACGAAAACCAAGATATCGCCGGTTCTGCATATCAGACGCAGCGTGGAGTGGTGAAAACACCAGAAAACGTGTTACTCGCATTAAATAGCTCGAAAAGAGCGTTCTCGAAGATTCTGCATACTTCTGACAGATTCGGACCTAGATTATCGTAGAAAATGCATATCTCAGCTTGAAACCCGACCGAAACCAAGATATCTCCGGTTCTGCATGTCAAACGTACTGTGGAGTGGTGAATACACCAGAAAACGTGTTTCTCGCACTAAATAGCTCGAAAAGAGCGGTCTAGATGATTCTGCATACTTCTGACAGAAGACTCACCAAGATTATCGCAGAAAATTCATATCTCAACCGGAAACACAACAACAATCACGATATCGCCGGTTCTGCATATCAAACGCACTGTGGAATGTTGAAAACACCAGAAAACTTGTTTTTTCGCATTAAATAGCTCGAAACGAGCGATCTAGATGTTTCTGCATATTTCTGACAGAAGTCTCACCAAGATTATCGCAGAAAATGCATACCTCAGCTTGAAATCTCACGAAAATCAAGATGTCGCCGGTTCTGCATATCAAAGGCACTGTGGAGTGGTGAAAACACCAGAAAACGTGTTTCTCGCATTAAATAGCTCGAAAAGAGCGATATAGATGATTCTGCATACTTCTGACAGAAGACTCACCAAGATTATCGTAGAAAATGCATATCTCAGCTTGAAACCCGACCGAAATCAAGATATCTCCGGTGCTGCACATCAAACGGACTGTGGAGTGGTGAAAACACCAGAAAACGTGTTTCTCGCATTTAATAGCTCGAAAAGAGCGATCTAGATGATTCTGCATACTTCCGACAGAACACTCACCAAGATTATCGTAGAAAATGCATATCTCAGCTTGAAACCCGACGAAATCCAAGATGTCGCCGGTTCTGCATATCAAACGCACTGTGGAATGTTGAAAACACCAGAAAACTGGTTTTTTCGCATTAAATAGCTCGAAAAGAGCGATCTAGATGATTCTGCATACTTCTGACAGAGGTCTCACCAATATTGTCGTAGAAAATGCATATCTCAGCTTGAAACCCGACCGAAACCAAGATATCTCCGGTTCTGCATGTCAAACGTACTGTAGAGTGGTGAATACACCAGAGAACGTGTTTCTCGCATTAAATAGCTCGAAAAGAGCGATCTAGATGATTCTGCATACTTCTGACAGAGGGACTCACCAAGATTATCGCAGAAAATGCATATCCCAACTGGAAACCCCACGAAAACCAAGATATCGCCGGTTCTGCATATCAGACGCACTGTGGAATGTTGAAAACACCAGAAAACTTGTTTTTTCGCATTTAATAGCTCGAAACGTGCGATCTAGATGATTCTGCATACTTCTGACTGAAGTCTCACCAATATTATCGCAGAAAATGCATATCTGAGCTAGAAACCTCACGAAAATCAAGATGTCGCCGGTTCTGCATATATCAAACGCACTATGGAGTGGTGAAAGCAACCAGATAACGTGTTTCTCGCATCAAATAGCTCGAAACGAGCGATCTAGATGATTCTGCATACTTCTGACTGAAGTCTCACCAAGATTATCGCAGAAAATGCATATCTCAGCTGGAAACACCACGAAAACCACGATGTCGCCGGTTCTGCATATCAGATGCACTGTGGAGTGGTGAAAACACCAGAAAACGTGTTTCTCGCATTAACTAGCTCGAAAAGAGCGTTCTCGATGATTCTGCATACTTCTCGTAGATGAAACACCAAGATTATCGCAGAAAATGCATATTTCAGCTGGAAACCCCACGAAAACCAAGTTATCGGCGGCTCTACATATCAAACGCACTGTGGAGTGGTCAAAGCACCAGATAACGTGTTTCTCGCATTGAATAGCTCGAAAAGAGCGATATCGATGATTCTGCATACTTCGGACAGAAGTCTCACCAATATTATCGCAGAAAATGCATATCTCAGCTTGAAACCTCACGAAAATCAAGATGTCGCCGGCTCTGCATATCAAACGCACTGTGGAGTGGTGAAAACACCAGAAAACGTGTTACTCGCATTAACTAGATCGAAAAGAGCGTTCTGGATGATTCTGCATGCTTCTCATAGATGAAACACAAAGATTATCGCCGAAAATGCATATTTCAGCTAGAAACCTCACGAAAATCAAGATGTCGCCGGTCTGCATATCAAACGCACTATGGTGTGGTGAAAACAACCAGATAACGTGTTTCTCGCATTATATAGCTCGAAACGTGCGATCTAGATGATTCTGCATACTTCTGACTGAAGTCTCACCAACATTATCGCAGAAAATGCATATCTCAGCTTGAAACCTCCCGAAAATTAAGTTGTCGCCAGTTCTGCATATCAAACGCACTGTGGAGTGGTGAAAACAACCAGATAACCTGTTTCTCGCATTAAATAGCTCGAAACGAGCGATCTAGATGATTGTGCATAC
Source organism: Anthophora plumipes (assembly GCA_951804975.1). Classification (NCBI taxonomy): domain Eukaryota; kingdom Metazoa; phylum Arthropoda; class Insecta; order Hymenoptera; family Apidae; genus Anthophora; species Anthophora plumipes. The sequence goes on along the minus strand of OX638114.1, from coordinate 7,399,023 downwards.
TTCCGACAGTACACTCACCAAGATTATCGTAGAAAATGCATATCTCAGCTTGAATCCCGACGAAATCCAAGATGTCGCCGATTCTGCATATCAAACGCACTGTGGAATGTTGAAAACACCAGAAAACTGGTTTTTTCGCATTAAATAGCTCGAAAAGAGCGATCTAGATGATTCTGCATACTTCTGACTGAAGTCTCACCAAGATTAACGCAGAAAATGCATATCTCAGCTTGTAACCTCCCGAAAATTAAGTTGTCGCCAGTTCTGCATATCAAACGCACTGTGGAGTGGTGAAAACAACCAGATAACCTGTTTCTCGCATTAAATAGCTCGAAAAGAGCGATCTAGATGATTCTGCATACTTCTGACAGAGGGACTCACCAAGATTATCGCAGAAAATGCATATCCCAACTGGAAACCCCACGAAAACCAAGATGTCGCCGGTTCTGCATATCAGACGCACTGTGGAATGTTGAAAACACCAGAAAACTTGTTTTTTCGCATTTAATAGCTCGAAACGAGCGATCTAGATGATTCTGCATACTTCTGACTGAAGTCTCACCAATATTATCGCAGAAAATGCATATCTGAGCTAGAAACCTCACGAAAATCAAGATGTCGCCGGTTCTGCATATCAAACGCACTATGGAGTGGTGAAAGCAACCAGATAACGTGTTTCTCGCATCAAATAGCTCGAAACGAGCGATCTAGATGATTCTGCATACTTCTGACTGAAGTCTCACCAAGATTATCGCAGAAAATGCATATCTCAGCTGGAAACACCACGAAAACCACGATGTCGCCGGTTCTGCATATCAGATGCACTGTGGAGTGGTGAAAACACCAGAAAACGTGTTTCTCGCATTAACTAGCTCGAAAAGAGCGTTCTCGATGATTCTGCATACTTCTCGTAGATGAAACACCAAGATTATCGCAGAAAATGCATATTTCAGCTGGAAACCCCACGAAAACCAAGTTATCGGCGGCTCTACATATCAAACGCACTGTGGAGTGGTCAAAGCACCAGATAACGTGTTTCTCGCATTGAATAGCTCGAAAAGAGCGATATCGATGATTCTGCATACTTCGGACAGAAGTCTCACCAATATTATCGCAGAAAATGCATATCTCAGCTTGAAACCTCACGAAAATCAAGATGTCGCCGGCTCTGCATATCAAACGCACTGTGGAGTGGTGAAAACACCAGAAAACGTGTTACTCGCATTAACTAGATCGAAAAGAGCGTTCTGGATGATTCTGCATGCTTCTCATAGATGAAACACAAAGATTATCGCCGAAAATGCATATTTCAGCTAGAAACCTCCCGAAAATCAAGATGTCGCCGGTCTGCATATCAAACGCACTATGGTGTGGTGAAAACAACCAGATAACGTGTTTCTCGCATTATATAGCTCGAAACGTGCGATCTAGATGATTCTGCATACTTCTGACTGAAGTCTCACCAACATTATCGCAGAAAATGCATATCTCAGCTTGAAACCTCCCGAAAATTAAGTTGTCGCCAGTTCTGCATATCAAACGCACTGTGGAGTGGTGAAAACAACCAGATAACCTGTTTCTCGCATTAAATAGCTCGAAACGAGCGATCTAGATGATTGTGCATACTTCCGACAGTACACTCACCAAGATTATCGTAGAAAATGCATATCTCAGCTTGAATCCCGACGAAATCCAAGATGTCGCCGATTCTGCATATCAAACGCACTGTGGAATGTTGAAAACACCAGAAAACTGGTTTTTTCGCATTAAATAGCTCGAAAAGAGCGATCTAGATGATTCTGCATACTTCTGACTGAAGTCTCACCAAGATTAACGCAGAAAATGCATATCTCAGCTTGAAACCTCCCGAAAATTAAGTTGTCGCCAGTTCTGCATATCAAACGCACTGTGGAGTGGTGAAAACAACCAGATAACCTGTTTCTCGCATTAAATAGCTCGAAACGAGCGATCTAGATGATTGTGCATACTTCCGACAGAACACTCACCAAGATTATCGTAGAAAATGCATATCTCAGCTTGAATCCCGACGAAATCCAAGATGTCGCCGATTCTGCATATCAAACGCACTGTGGAATGTTGAAAACACCAGAAAACTGGTTTTTTCGCATTAAATAGCTCGAAAAGAGCGATCTAGATGATTCTGCATACTTCTGACTGAAGTCTCACCAAGATTAACGCAGAAAATGCATATCTCAGCTTGAAACCTTACGAAAACCAAGATATCCCCGGTTCTGCACATCAAACGTACTGTGGAGTGGTGAAAAGACCAGAAAACGTGTTACTCGCATTAAATAGCTCGAAAAGAGCGTTCTCGAAGATTCTGCATACTTCTGACAGATTCGGACCTAGATTATCGCAGAAAATGCATATCCCAACTGGAAATCCCACGAAAACCAAGATATCGCCGGTTCTGCATATCAGACGCACTGTGGAATGTTGAAAACACCAGAAAACTTGTTTTTTCGCTTTAAATAGCTCGAAACGAGCGATCTAGATGATTCTGCATACTTCCGACAGAACACTCACCAAGATGATCGCAGAAAATGCATATCTCAGCTGGAAACCCCACGAAAACCAAGTTATCGGCGGCTCTACATACCAAACGCACTGTGGAGTGGTCAAAACACCAGAAAACTTGTTTTGTCGCATTAAATAGCTCGAAAAGAGAGTTCTCGATGATTCTGCATACTTCTCATAGATGAAACACCAAGATTATCGCATAAAAGGCATATTTCAGCTGGAAACCTCACGAAAACCAAGATATCTCCGGTTCTGCACATCAAACGTACTGTGGAGTGGCGAAAACACCAGAAAACATGTTATTTCGCATTAAATAGCTCGAAACGAGCGATCTAGATGATTCTGCAAACTTCTGTCAGAAGTCTCACCAAGATTATCGTAGAAAATGCATATCTCAGCTTGAAACCCGACGAAATCCAAGATGTCGCCGGTTCTGCATATCAAACGCACTGTGGAGTGGTGAAAACACCAGATAACGTGTTTCTCGCATTAAATAGCTCGAAAAGAGCGATCTCGATGATTCTGCATACTTCCGACAGAACACTCACCAAGATTATCGCAGAAAATGCATATCTCAGCTGGAAACCCCACGAAAACCAAGATATCGCCGGTTCTGCATATCAGACGCACCGTGGAGTTGTGAAAAGACCACAAAACGTGTTACTCGCATTAAATAGCTCGAAAAGAGCGTTCTCGAAGATTCTGCATACTTCTGACAGATTCGGACCTAGATTATCGCAGAAAATGCATATTTCAGCTGGAAACCCCACGAAAACCAAGTTATCGGCGGCTCTACATATCAAACGCACTGTGGAGTGGTCAAAACACCAGATAACGTGTTTCTCGCATTAAATAGCTCGAAAAGAGCGATATCGATGACTCTGCATACTTCGGACAGAAGTTTCACCAATATTATCGCAGAAAATGCATATCTCAGCTTGAAACCTCATGAAAATCAAGATGTCGCCGGTTCTGCATATCAGACGCACTGTGGAGTGGTGAAAACAACCAGATAACGTGTTTCTCGCATTAACTAACTCGAATAGAGCGTTCTCGATGATTCTGCATACTTCTCATAGATGAAACACCAAGATTATCGCAGAAAATGCATATTTCCGCTGGAAACCCCACGAAAACCAAGTTATCGGCGGCTCTACATACCAAACGCACTGTGGAGTGGTCAAAACACCAGAAAACTTGTTTTGTCGCATTAAATAGCTCGAAAAGAGAGTTCTCGATGATTCTGCATACTTCTCATAGATGAAACACCAAGATTATCGCATAAAATGCATATTTCAGCTGGAAACCTCACGAAAACCACGATATCTCCGGTTCTGCACATCAAACGTACTGTGGAGTGGCGAAAACACCAGAAAACATGTTATTTCGCATTAAATAGCTCGAAACGAGCGATCTAGATGATTCTGCAAACTTCTGTCAGAAGTCTCACCAAGATTATCGTAGAAAATGCATATCTCAGCTTGAAACCCGACGAAATCCAAGATGTCGCCGGTTCTGCATATCAAACGCACTGTGGGGTGGTGAAAACACCAGATAACGTGTTTCTCGCATTTAATACCTCGAAAAGAGCGATCTCGATGATTCTGCATACTTCCGACAGAACACTCACCAAGATTATCGCAGAAAATACATATCTCAGCTGGAAACACCACGAAAATCAAGATATCGCCGGTTCTGCATATCAAACGCACTGTGGAATGTTGAAAACACCAGAAAACTGGTTTTTTCGCATTAAATAGCTCGAAAAAAGTGATCTAGATGATTCTGCATGCTTCTGACTGAAATCTCACCAACATTATCGTAGAAAATGCATATCTCAGCTTGAAACAAGACGAAATCCAAGATGTCGCCGGTTCTGCATATCAAACGCACTGTGGAGTGGTGAAAACACCAGATAACGTGTTTCTCGCATTAAATAGCTCGAAAAGAGCGATCTCGATGATTCTGCATACTTCCGACAGAACACTCACCAAGATTATCGCAGAAAATGCATATCTCAGCTGGAAACACCACGAAAATCAAGATATCGCCGGTTCTGCATATCAAACGCACTGTGGAATGTTGAAAACACCAGAAAACTGGTTTTTTCGCATTAAATAGCTCGAAAAGAGCGATCTAGATGATTCTGCATACTTCTGACTGAAGTCTCACCAATATTATCGCAGAAAATGCATGTCTCAGCTGGAAACCCCACGAATACCAAGATATCGCCGGTTCTGCATATCAGACGCACCGTGGAGTGGTGAAAACACCAGAAAACGTGTTACTCGCATTAAGTAGCTCGAAAAGAGCGTTCTCGAGGATTCTGCATACTTCTGACAGATTCGGACCTAGATTATCGTAGAAAATGCATATCTCAGCTTGAAACCCGACCGAAACCAAGATATCTCCGGTTCTGCATGTCAAACGTACTGTGGAGTGGTGAATACACCAGATAACGTGTTAATCGCATTAAATAGCTCGAAAAGAGCAATCTCGATGATTCTGCATACTTCCGACAGAACACTCACCAAGATTATCGCAGAAAATGCATATCTCAGCTGGAAACACCACGAAAATCAAGATATCGCCGGTTCTGCATATCAAACGCACTGTGGAATGTTGAAAACACCAGAAAACTGGTTTTTTCGCATTAAATAGCTCGAAACGAGCGATCTAGATGATTCTGCATACTTCTGACTGAAGTCTCACCAAGATTATCGCAGAAAATGCATATCTCAGCTGGAAACACCACGAAAATCCAGATATCGCCGGTTCTGCATATCAAACGCACTGTGGAGTGGTGAAAACACCAGATAACGTGTTTCTCGCATTAAATAGCTCGAAAAGAGCGATCTCGATGATTCTGCATACTGCCGACGAAACACTCACCAAGATTATCGCAGAAAATGCATATCTCAGCTGGAAACACCACGAAAATCAAGATATCGCCGGTTCTGCATATCAAACGCACTGTGGAATGTTGAAAACACCAGAAAACTGGTTTTTTCGCATTAAATAGCTCGAAAAACGCGATCTAGATGATTCTGCATACTTCTGACAGAAGACTCACCAAGATTATCGCAGAAAATGCATATCCCAACTGGAAACCCCACGAAAACCAAGATATCGCCGGTTCTGCATATCAGACGCACTGTGGAATGTTGAAAACACTAGAAAACTGGTTTTTTCGCATTAAACAGCTCGAAAAGAGCGATCTAGATGATTCTGCATACTTCTGACTGAAGTCTCACCAATATTGTCGTAGAAAATGCATATCTCAGCTTGAAACCCGACCGAAACCAAGATATCTCCGGTTCTGCATGTCAAACGTACTGTAGAGTGGTGAATACACCAGAGAACGTGTTTCTCGCATTAAATAGCTCGAAAAGAGCGATCTAGATGATTCTGCATACTTCTGACAGAAGACTTACCAAGATTATCGCAGAAAATGCATATCCCAACTGGAAATCCCACGAAAACCAAGATATCGCCGGTTCTGCATATCAGACGCACTGTGGAATGTTGAAAACACCAGAAAACTTGTTTTTTCGCTTTAAATAGCTCGAAACGAGCGATCTAGATGATTCTGCATACTTCCGACAGAACACTCACCAAGATTATCGCAGAAAATGCATATCTCAGCTGGAAACCCCACGAAAACCAAGATATCGCCGGTTCTGCATATCAGACGTACCGTGGAGTGGTGAAAAGACCAGAAAACGTGTTACTCGCATTAAATAGCTCGAAAAGAGCGTTCTCGAAGATTCTGCATACTTCTGACAGATTCGGACCTAGATTATCGCAGAAAATGCATATCTCAGCTGGAAACACCACGAAAATCAAGATATCGCCGGTTCTACATATCAAGCGCACTGTGGAATGTTGAAAACACCAGAAAACTTGTTTTTTCGCATTAAATAGCTCGAAACGAGCGATCTAGATGATTCTGCATATTTCTGACTGTAGTCTCACCAATATTATCGCAGAAAATGCATATCTCAACTGGAAACCCCACGAAAACCAAGATATCGCCGGTTCTGCATATCAGACGCAGAGTGGAGTGGTGAAAACACCAGAAAACGTGTTACTCGCACTAACTAGCTCGAAAAGAGCGTTCTCGATGATTCTGCATACTTCTCATAGATGAAACATCAAGATTATCGCAGAAAATGCATATTTCAGCTGGAAACCCCACGAAAACCAAGTTATCGGCGGCTCTACATATCAAACGCACTGTGGAGTGGTCAAAACACCAGATAACGTGTTTCTCGCATTAAATAGCTCGAAAAGAGCGATATCGATGACTCTGCATACTTCGGACAGAAGTCTCACCAATATTATCGCAGAAAGTGCATATCTCAGCTTGAAACCTCACGAAAATCAAGATGTCGCCGGTTCTGCATATCAAACGCACTGTGGAGTGGTGAAAACAACCAGATAACGTGTTTCTCGCATTAAATAGCTCGAAACGAGCGTTCTAGATGATTGTGCATACTTCCGACAGAACACTCACCAAGATTATCGTAGAAAATGCATATCTCAGCTTGAATCCCGACGAAATCCAAGATGTCGCCGATTCTGCATATCAAACGCACTGTGGAATGTTGAAAACACCAGAAAACTGGTTTTTTCGCATTAAATAGCTCGAAAAGAGCGATCTAGATGATTCTGCATACTTCTGACTGAAGTCTCACCAAGATTAACGCAGAAAATGCATATCTCAGCTTGAAACCTTACGAAAACCAAGATATCCCCGGTTCTGCACATCAAACGTACTGTGGAGTGGTGAAAAGACCAGAAAACGTGTTACTCGCATTAAATAGCTCGAAAAGAGCGTTCTCGAAGATTCTGCATACTTCTGACAGATTCGGACCTAGATTATCGCAGAAAATGCATATCCCAACTGGAAATCCCACGAAAACCAAGATATCGCCGGTTCTGCATATCAGACGCACTGTGGAATGTTGAAAACACCAGAAAACTTGTTTTTTCGCTTTAAATAGCTCGAAACGAGCGATCTAGATGATTCTGCATACTTCCGACAGAACACTCACCAAGATGATCGCAGAAAATGCATATCTCAGCTGGAAACCCCACGAAAACCAAGTTATCGGCGGCTCTACATACCAAACGCACTGTGGAGTGGTCAAAACACCAGAAAACTTGTTTTGTCGCATTAAATAGCTCGAAAAGAGAGTTCTCGATGATTCTGCATACTTCTCATAGATGAAACACCAAGATTATCGCATAAAAGGCATATTTCAGCTGGAAACCTCACGAAAACCAAGATATCTCCGGTTCTGCACATCAAACGTACTGTGGAGTGGCGAAAACACCAGAAAACATGTTATTTCGCATTAAATAGCTCGAAACGAGCGATCTAGATGATTCTGCAAACTTCTGTCAGAAGTCTCACCAAGATTATCGTAGAAAATGCATATCTCAGCTTGAAACCCGACGAAATCCAAGATGTCGCCGGTTCTGCATATCAAACGCACTGTGGAGTGGTGAAAACACCAGATAACGTGTTTCTCGCATTAAATAGCTCGAAAAGAGCGATCTCGATGATTCTGCATACTTCCGACAGAACACTCACCAAGATTATCGCAGAAAATGCATATCTCAGCTGGAAACCCCACGAAAACCAAGATATCGCCGGTTCTGCATATCAGACGCACCGTGGAGTTGTGAAAAGACCAGAAAACGTGTTACTCGCATTAAATAGCTCGAAAAGAGCGTTCTCGAAGATTCTGCATACTTCTGACAGATTCGGACCTAGATTATCGCAGAAAATGCATATTTCAGCTGGAAACCCCACGAAAACCAAGTTATCGGCGGCTCTACATATCAAACGCACTGTGGAGTGGTCAAAACACCAGATAACGTGTTTCTCGCATTAAATAGCTCGAAAAGAGCGATATCGATGACTCTGCATACTTCGGACAGAAGTTTCACCAATATTATCGCAGAAAATGCATATCTCAGCTTGAAACCTCATGAAAATCAAGATGTCGCCGGTTCTGCATATCAGACGCACTGTGGAGTGGTGAAAACAACCAGATAACGTGTTTCTCGCATTAACTAACTCGAATAGAGCGTTCTCGATGATTCTGCATACTTCTCATAGATGAAACACCAAGATTATCGCAGAAAATGCATATTTCCGCTGGAAACCCCACGAAAACCAAGTTATCGGCGGCTCTACATACCAAACGCACTGTGGAGTGGTCAAAACACCAGAAAACTTGTTTTGTCGCATTAAATAGCTCGAAAAGAGAGTTCTCGATGATTCTGCATACTTCTCATAGATGAAACACCAAGATTATCGCATAAAATGCATATTTCAGCTGGAAACCTCACGAAAACCACGATATCTCCGGTTCTGCACATCAAACGTACTGTGGAGTGGCGAAAACACCAGAAAACATGTTATTTCGCATTAAATAGCTCGAAACGAGCGATCTAGATGATTCTGCAAACTTCTGTCAGAAGTCTCACCAAGATTATCGTAGAAAATGCATATCTCAGCTTGAAACCCGACGAAATCCAAGATGTCGCCGGTTCTGCATATCAAACGCACTGTGGGGTGGTGAAAACACCAGATAACGTGTTTCTCGCATTTAATACCTCGAAAAGAGCGATCTCGATGATTCTGCATACTTCCGACAGAACACTCACCAAGATTATCGCAGAAAATACATATCTCAGCTGGAAACACCACGAAAATCAAGATATCGCCGGTTCTGCATATCAAACGCACTGTGGAATGTTGAAAACACCAGAAAACTGGTTTTTTCGCATTAAATAGCTCGAAAAAAGTGATCTAGATGATTCTGCATGCTTCTGACTGAAATCTCACCAACATTATCGTAGAAAATGCATATCTCAGCTTGAAACAAGACGAAATCCAAGATGTCGCCGGTTCTGCATATCAAACGCACTGTGGAGTGGTGAAAACACCAGATAACGTGTTTCTCGCATTAAATAGCTCGAAAAGAGCGATCTCGATGATTCTGCATACTTCCGACAGAACACTCACCAAGATTATCGCAGAAAATGCATATCTCAGCTGGAAACACCACGAAAATCAAGATATCGCCGGTTCTGCATATCAAACGCACTGTGGAATGTTGAAAACACCAGAAAACTGGTTTTTTCGCATTAAATAGCTCGAAAAGAGCGATCTAGATGATTCTGCATACTTCTGACTGAAGTCTCACCAATATTATCGCAGAAAATGCATGTCTCAGCTGGAAACCCCACGAATACCAAGATATCGCCGGTTCTGCATATCAGACGCACCGTGGAGTGGTGAAAACACCAGAAAACGTGTTACTCGCATTAAGTAGCTCGAAAAGAGCGTTCTCGAGGATTCTGCATACTTCTGACAGATTCGGACCTAGATTATCGTAGAAAATGCATATCTCAGCTTGAAACCCGACCGAAACCAAGATATCTCCGGTTCTGCATGTCAAACGTACTGTGGAGTGGTGAATACACCAGATAACGTGTTAATCGCATTAAATAGCTCGAAAAGAGCAATCTCGATGATTCTGCATACTTCCGACAGAACACTCACCAAGATTATCGCAGAAAATGCATATCTCAGCTGGAAACACCACGAAAATCAAGATATCGCCGGTTCTGCATATCAAACGCACTGTGGAATGTTGAAAACACCAGAAAACTGGTTTTTTCGCATTAAATAGCTCGAAACGAGCGATCTAGATGATTCTGCATACTTCTGACTGAAGTCTCACCAAGATTATCGCAGAAAATGCATATCTCAGCTGGAAACACCACGAAAATCCAGATATCGCCGGTTCTGCATATCAAACGCACTGTGGAGTGGTGAAAACACCAGATAACGTGTTTCTCGCATTAAATAGCTCGAAAAGAGCGATCTCGATGATTCTGCATACTGCCGACGAAACACTCACCAAGATTATCGCAGAAAATGCATATCTCAGCTGGAAACACCACGAAAATCAAGATATCGCCGGTTCTGCATATCAAACGCACTGTGGAATGTTGGAAACACCAGAAAACTGGTTTTTTCGCATTAAATAGCTCGAAAAACGCGATCTAGATGATTCTGCATACTTCTGACAGAAGACTCACCAAGATTATCGCAGAAAATGCATATCCCAACTGGAAACCCCACGAAAACCAAGATATCGCCGGTTCTGCATATCAGACGCACTGTGGAATGTTGAAAACACTAGAAAACTGGTTTTTTCGCATTAAACAGCTCGAAAAGAGCGATCTAGATGATTCTGCATACTTCTGACTGAAGTCTCACCAATATTGTCGTAGAAAATGCATATCTCAGCTTGAAACCCGACCGAAACCAAGATATCTCCGGTTCTGCATGTCAAACGTACTGTAGAGTGGTGAATACACCAGAGAACGTGTTTCTCGCATTAAATAGCTCGAAAAGAGCGATCTAGATGATTCTGCATACTTCTGACAGAAGACTTACCAAGATTATCGCAGAAAATGCATATCCCAACTGGAAATCCCACGAAAACCAAGATATCGCCGGTTCTGCATATCAGACGCACTGTGGAATGTTGAAAACACCAGAAAACTTGTTTTTTCGCTTTAAATAGGTCGAAACGAGCGATCTAGATGATTCTGCATACTTCCGACAGAACACTCACCAAGATTATCGCAGAAAATGCATATCTCAGCTGGAAACCCCACGAAAACCAAGATATCGCCGGTTCTGCATATCAGACGTACCGTGGAGTGGTGAAAAGACCAGAAAACGTGTTACTCGCATTAAATAGCTCGAAAAGAGCGTTCTCGAAGATTCTGCATACTTCTGACAGATTCGGACCTAGATTATCGCAGAAAATGCATATCTCAGCTGGAAACACCACGAAAATCAAGATATCGCCGGTTCTACATATCAAGCGCACTGTGGAATGTTGAAAACACCAGAAAACTTGTTTTTTCGCATTAAATAGCTCGAAACGAGCGATCTAGATGATTCTGCATATTTCTGACTGTAGTCTCACCAATATTATCGCAGAAAATGCATATCTCAACTGGAAACCCCACGAAAACCAAGATATCGCCGGTTCTGCATATCAGACGCAGAGTGGAGTGGTGAAAACACCAGAAAACGTGTTACTCGCACTAACTAGCTCGAAAAGAGCGTTCTCGATGATTCTGCATACTTCTCATAGATGAAACATCAAGATTATCGCAGAAAATGCATATTTCAGCTGGAAACCCCACGAAAACCAAGTTATCGGCGGCTCTACATATCAAACGCACTGTGGAGTGGTCAAAACACCAGATAACGTGTTTCTCGCATTAAATAGCTCGAAAAGAGCGATATCGATGACTCTGCATACTTCGGACAGAAGTCTCACCAATATTATCGCAGAAAGTGCATATCTCAGCTTGAAACCTCACGAAAATCAAGATGTCGCCGGTTCTGCATATCAAACGCACTGTGGAGTGGTGAAAACAACCAGATAACGTGTTTCTCGCATTAAATAGCTCGAAACGAGCGTTCTAGATGATTCTGCATACTTCTGACAGAAGACTCACCAAGATGATCGCAGAAAATGCATATCTCAGCTGGAAACCCCACGAAAACCAAGTTATCGGCGGCTCTACATACCAAACGCACTGTGGAGTGGTCAAAACACCAGAAAACTTGTTTTGTCGCATTAAATAGCTCGAAAAGAGAGTTCTCGATGATTCTGCATACTTCTCATAGATGAAACACCAGGATTATCGCATAAAAGGCATATTTCAGCTGGAAACCTCACGAAAACCAAGATATCTCCGGTTCTGCACATCAAACGTACTGTGGAGTGGCGAAAACACCAGAAAACATGTTATTTCGCATTAAATAGCTCGAAACGTGCGATCTAGATGATTCTGCAAACTTCTGTCAGAAGTCTTACCAAGATTATCGTAGAAAATGCATATCTCAGCTTGGACCCGACGAAATCCAAGATGTCGCCGGTTCTGCATATCAAACGCACTGTGGGGTGGTGAAAACACCAGATAACGTGTTCCTCGCATTAAGTAGCTCGAAAAGAGCGTTCTCGAAGATTCTGCATACTTCTGACAGAGGTCTCACCAATATTGTCGTTGAAAATGCATATCTCAGCTTGAAACCCGACCGAAACCAAGATATCTCCGGTTCTGCATGTCAAACGTACTGTGGAGTGGTGAATACACCAGAAAACGTGTTAATCGCATTAAATAGCTCGAAAAGAGCGATCTCGATGATTCTGCATACTTCCGACAGAACACTCACCAAGATTATCGCAGAAAATGCATATCTCAGCTGGAAACACCACGAAAATCAAGATATCGCCGGTTCTGCATATCAAACGCACTGTGGAATGTTGAAAACACCAGAAAACTGGTTTTTTCGCATTAAATAACTCGAAAAGAGCGATCTAGATGATTCTGCTTACTTCTGACTGAAGTCTCACCAAGATTATCGCAGAAAATGCATATCTCAGCTTGAAACCTCACGAAAACCAAGATATCTCCGGTTCTGCACATCAAACGTACTGTGAAGCTGTGAAAACACCAGAAAACGTGTTCCTCGCATTAAGTAGCTCGAAAAGAGCGTTCTCGAAGATTCTGCATACTTCTGACAGAGGTCTCACCAATATTGTCGTTGAAAATGCATATCTCAGCTTGAAACCCGACCGAAACCAAGATATCTCCGGTTCTGCATGTCAAACGTACTGTGGAGTGGTGAATACACCAGAAATCGTGTTTCTCGCATTAAATAGCTCGAAAAGAGCGATATCGATGACTCTGCATACTTCGGACAGAAGTCTCACCAATATTATCGCAGAAAATGCATATCTCAGCTTGAAACCTCACGAAAATCAAGATGTCGCCGGTTCTGCATATCAAACGCACTGTGGAGTGGTGAAAACAACCAGATAACGTGTTTCTCGCATTAACTAACTCGAAAAGAGCGTTCTCGATGATTCTGCATACTTCTCATAGATGAAACACCAAGATTATCGCAGAAAATGCATATTTCCGCTGGAAACCCCACGAAAACCAAGTTATCGGCGGCTCTACATACCAAACGCACTGTGGAGTGGTCAAAACACCAGAAAACTTGTTTTGTTGCATTAAATAGCTCGAAAAGAGAGTTCTCGATGATTCTGCATACTTCTCATAGATGAAACACCAAGATTATCGCATAAAATGCATATTTCAGTTGGAAACCTCACGAAAACCAAGATATCTCCGGTTCTGCACATCAAACGTACTGTGGAGTGGCGAAAACACCAGAAAACATGTTATTTCGCATTAAATAGCTCGAAGCGAGCGATCAAGATGATTCTGCAAACTTCTGTCAGAAGTCTCACCAAGATTATCGTAGAAAATGCATATCTCAGCTTGAAACAAGACGAAATCCAAGATGTCGCTGGTTCTGCATATCAAACGCACTGTGGAGTGGTGAAAACACCAGATAACGTGTTTCTCGCATTAAATAGCTCGAAAAGAGCGATCTCGATGATTCTGCATACTTCCGACAGAACACTCACCAAGATTATCGCAGAAAATGCATATCACAGCTGGAAACACCACGAAAATCAAGATATCGCCGGTTCTGCATATCAAACGCACTGTGGAATGTTGAAAACACCAGAAAACTGGTTTTTTCGCATTAAATAGCTCGAAAAGAGCGATCTAGATGATTCTGCATACTTCTGACTGAAGTCTCACCAATATTATCGCAGAAAATGCATGTCTCAGCTGGAAACCCCACGAATACCAAGATATCGCCGGTTCTGCATATCAGACGCACCGTGGAGTGGTGAAAACACCAGAAAACGTGTTACTCGCATTAATTAGCTCGAAAAGAGCGTTCTCGAGGATTCTGCATACTTCTGACAGATTCGGAACTAGATTATCGTAGAAAATGCATATCTCAGCTTGAAACCCGACCGAAACCAAGATATCTCCGGTTCTGCATGTCAAACGTACTGTGGAGTGGTGAATACACCAGAAAACGTGTTAATCGCATTAAGTAGCTCGAAAAGAGCGTTCTCGAAGATTCTGCACACTTCTGACAGAGGTCTCACCAATATTGTCGTTGAAAATGCATATCTCAGCTTGAAACCCGACCGAAACCAAGATATCTCCGGTTCTGCATGTCAAACGTACTGTGGAGTGGTGAATACACCAGAAATCGTGTATCTCGCATTAAATAGCTCGAAACGAGCGTTCTCGAAGATTCTGCATACTTCTGACAGATTCGGACCTAGATTATCGTAGAAAATGCATATCTCAGCTTGAAACCCGAACGAAACCAAGATATCTCCGGTTCTGCATGTCAAACGTACTGTGGAGTGGTGAATACACAAGAAAACGTGTTTCTCGCACTAAATAGCTCGAAAAGAGCGATCTAGATGATTCTGCATACTGCCGACGGAACACTCACCAAGATTATCGCAGAAAATGCATATCTCAGCTTGAAACCCGACGAAATCCAAGATGTCGCCGGTTCTGCATATCAAACGTACTGTGGAGTGGTGAATACACCAGAAAACGTGTTTCTCGCACTAAATAGCTCGAAAAGAGCGATCTAGATGATTCTGCATACTTCTGACAGAAGACTCACCAAGATGATCGCAGAAAATTCATATCTCAACCGGAAACACAACAACAATCACGATATCGCCGGTTCTGCATATCAAACGCACTGTGGAATGATGAAAACACCAGAAAACTTGTTTTTTCGCATTAAATAGCTCGAAACGAGCGATCTAGATGATTCTGCATACTTCTGACTGAAGTCTCACCAAGATTATCGCAGAAAATTCATATCTCAACCGGAAACACAACAACAATCACGATATCGCCGGTTCTGCATATCAAACGCACTGTGGAATGTTGAAAACACCAGAAAACTTGTTTTTTCGCATTAAATAGCTCGAAACGAGCGATCTAGATGATTCTGCATACTTCTGACTGAAGTCTCACCAAGATTATCGCAGAAAATGCATATCTCAGCTTGAAACCCGACCGAAACAAAGATATCTCCGGTTCTGCATGTCAAACCTACTGTGGAGTGGTGAATACATCAGAAAACGTGTATCTCGCATTAAATAGCCCGAAAAGAGCGATCTAGATGATTCTGCATACTTCTCATAGATGAAACACCAAGATTATCGCATAAAATGCATATTTCAGCTGGAAACCTCACGAAAACCAAGATATCTCCGGTTCTGCACATCAAACGTACTGTGGAGTGGTGAAAACACCAGAAAACTTGTTATTTCGCATTAAATAGCTCGAAACGAGCGATCTAGATGATTCTGCAAACTTCTGTCAGAAGTCTCACCAAGATTATCGTAGAAAATGCATATCTCAGCTTGAAACCCGACGAAATCCAAGATGTCGCCGGTTCTGCATATCAAACGCACTGTGGAGTGGTGAAAACACCAGATAACGTGTTTCTCGCATTAAATAGCTCGAAAAGAGCGATCTCGATGATTCTGCATACTTCCGACAGAAAACTCACCAAGATTATCGCAGAAAATGCATATCTCAGCTGGAAACACCACGAAAATCAAGATATCGCCGGTTCTGCATATCAAACGCACTGTGGAATGTTGAAAACACCAGAAAACTGGTTTTTTCGCATTAAATAGCTCGAAAAGAGCGATCTAGATGATTCTGCTTACTTCTGACTGAAGTCTCACCAAGATTATCGCAGAAAATGCATATCTCAGCTTGAAACCTCACGAAAACCAAGATATCTCCGGTTCTGCACATCAAACGTACTGTGGAGCGGTGAAAACACCAGGAAACGTGTTACTCGCATTAAATAGCTCGAAAAGAGCGTTCTCGAAGATTCTGCATACTTCTGACAGATTCGGACCTAGATTATCGTAGAAAATGCATATCTCAGCTTGAAACCCGAACGAAACCAAGATATCTCCGGTTCTGCATGTCAAACGTACTGTGGAGTGGTGAATACACCAGAAAACGTGTTTCTCGCACTAAATAGCTCGAAAAGAGCGATCTAGATGATTCTGCATACTTCTGACAGAAGACTCACCAAGATTATCGCAGAAAATTCATATCTCAACCGGAAACACAACAACAATCACGATATCGCCGGGTCTGCATATCAAACGCACTGTGGAATGTTGAAAACACCAGAAAACTTGTTTTTTCGCATTAAATAGCTCGAAACGAGCGATCTAGATGTTTCTGCATATTTCTGACAGAAGTCTCACCAAGATTATCGCAGAAAATGCATACCTCAGCTTGAAATCTCACGAAAATCAAGATGTCGCCGGTTCTGCATATCAAAGGCACTGTGGAGTGGTGAAAACACCAGAAAACGTGTTTCTCGCATTAAATAGCTCGAAAAGAGCGATATAGATGATTCTGCATACTTCTGACAGAAGACTCACCAAGATTATCGTAGAAAATGCATATCTCAGCTTGAAACCCGACCGAAATCAAGATATCTCCGGTTCTGCACATCAAACGGACTGTGGAGTGGTGAAAACACCAGAAAACGTGTTTCTCGCATTTAATAGCTCGAAAAGAGCGATCTAGATGATTCTGCATACTTCCGACAGAACACTCACCAAGATTATCGTAGAAAATGCATATCTCAGCTTGAAACCCGACGAAATCCAAGATGTCGCCGGTTCTGCATATCAAACGCACTGTGGAATGTTGAAATCACCAGAAAACTGGTTTTTTCGCATTAAATAGCTCGAAAAGAGCGATCTAGATGATTCTGCATACTTCTGACAGAGGTCTCACCAATATTGTCGTAGAAAATGCATATCTCAGCTTGAAACCCGACCGAAACCAAGATATCTCCGGTTCTGCATGTCAAACGTACTGTAGAGTGGTGAATACACCAGAGAACGTGTTTCTCGCATTAAATAGCTCGAAAAGAGCGATCTAGATGATTCTGCATACTTCTGACAGAGGGACTCACCAAGATTATCGCAGAAAATGCATATCCCAACTGGAAACCCCACGAAAACCAAGATATCGCCGGTTCTGCATATCAGACGCACTGCGGAATGTTGAAAACACCAGAAAACTTGTTTTTTCGCTTTAAATAGCTCGAAACGAGCGATCAAGATGATTCTGCATACTTCCGACAGAACACTCACCAAGATTATCGCAGAAAATGCATATCTCAACTGGAAACCCCACGAAAACCAAGATATCGCCGGTTCTGCATATCAGACGCAGAGTGGAGTGGTGAAAACACCAGAAAACGTGTTACTCGCATTAACTAGCTCGAAAAGAGCGTTCTCGATGATTCTGCATACTTCTCATAGATGAAACATCAAGATTATCGCAGAAAATGCATATTTCAGCTGAAAACCCCACGAAAACCAAGTTATCGGCGGCTCTACATATCAAACGCACTGTGGAGTGGTCAAAACACCAGATAACGTGTTTCTCGCATTAAATAGCTCGAAAAGAGCGATATCGATGACTCTGCATACTTCGGACAGAAGTCTCACCAATATTATCGCAGAAAATGCATATCTCAGCTTGAAACCTCACGAAAATCAAGATGTCGCCGGTTCTGCATATCAAACGCACTGTGGAGTGGTGAAAACAACCAGATAACGTGTTTCTCGCATTAAATAGCTCGAAACGAGCGTTCTAGATGATTCTGCATACTTCTGACAGAAGACTCACCAAGATGATCGCAGAAAATGCATATCTCAGCTGGAAACCCCACGAAAACCTAGTTATCGGCGGCTCTACATACCAAACGCACTGTGGAGTGGTCAAAACACCAGAAAACTTGTTTTGTCGCATTAAATAGCTCGAAAAGAGAGTTCTCGATGATTCTGCATACTTCTCATAGATGAAACACCAAGATTATCGCATAAAAGGCATATTTCAGCTGGAAACCTCACGAAAACCAAGATATCTCCGGTTCTGCACATCAAACGTACTGTGGAGTGGCGAAAACACCAGAAAACATGTTATTTCGCATTAAATAGCTCGAAACGAGCGATCTAGATGATTCTGCAAACTTCTGTCAGAGGTCTCACCAAGATTATCGTAGAAAATGCATATCTCAGCTTGGAACCCGACGAAAACCAAGATGTCGCCGGTTCTGCATATCAAACGCACTGTGGGGTGGTGAAAACACCAGATAACGTGTTTCTCGCATTTAATTCCTCGAAAAGAGCGATCTCGATGATTCTGCATACTTCCGACAGAACACTCACCAAGATTATCGCAGAAAATACATATCTCAGCTGGAAACACCACGAAAATCAAGATATCGCCGGTTCTGCATATCAAACGCACTGTGGAATGTTGAAAACACCAGAAAACTGGTTTTTTCGCATTAAATAGCTCGAAAAAAGCGATCCAGATGATTCTGCATACTTCTGACTGAAATCTCACAAACATTATCGTAGAAAATGCATATCTCAGCTTGAAACCCGACGAAATCCAAGATGTCGCCGGTTCTGCATATCAAACGCACTGTGGAGTGGTGAAAACACCAGATAACGTGTTTCTCGCATTAAATAGCTCGAAAAGAGCGATCTCGATGATTCTGCATACTTCTGACAGATTCGGACCTAGATTATCGCAGAAAATGCATATTTCAGCTGGAAATCCCACGAAAACCAAGTTATCGGCGGCTCTACATATCAAACGCACTGTGGAGTGGTCAAAACACCAGATAACGTGTTTCTCGCATTAAATAGCTCGAAAAGAGCGATATCGATGACTCTGCATACTTCGGACAGAAGTCTCACCAATATTATCGCAGAAAATGCATATCTCAGCTTGAAACCTCACGAAAATCAAGATGTCGCCGGTTCTGCATATCAAACGCACTGTGGAGTGGTGAAAACAACCAGATAACGTGTTTCTCGCATTAACTAACTCGAAAAGAGCGTTCTCGATGATTCTGCATACTTCTCATAGATGAAACACCAAGATTATCGCAGAAAATGCATATTTCCGCTGGAAACCCCACGAAAACCAAGTTATCGGCGGCTCTACATACCAAACGCACTGTGGAGTGGTCAAAACACCAGAAAACTTGTTTTGTCGCATTAAATAGCTCGAAAAGAGAGTTCTCGATGATTCTGCATACTTCCAATAGATGAAACACCAAGATTATCGCATAAAATGCATATTTCAGTTGGAAACCTCACGAAAACCAAGATATCTCCGGTTCTGCACATCAAACGTACTGTGGAGTGGCGAAAACACCAGAAAACATGTTATTTCGCATTAAATAGCTCGAAACGAGCGATCAAGATGATTCTGCAAACTTCTGTCAGAAGTCTCACCAAGATTATCGTAGAAAATGCATATCTCAGCTTGAAACAAGACGAAATCCAAGATGTCGCCGGTTCTGCATATCAAACGCACTGTGGAGTGGTGAAAACACCAGATAACGTGTTTCTCGCATTAAATAGCTCGAAAAGAGCGATCTCGATGATTCTGCATACTTCCGACAGAACACTCACCAAGATTATCGCAGAAAATGCATATCTCAGCTGGAAACACCACGAAAATCAAGATATCGCCGGTTCTGCATATCAAACGCACTGTGGAATGTTGAAAACACCAGAAAACTGGTTTTTTCGCATTAAATAGCTCGAAAAGAGCGATCTAGATGATTCTGCATACTTCTGACTGAAGTCTCACCAATATTATCGCAGAAAATGCATGTCTCAGCTGGAAACCCCACGAATACCAAGATATCGCCGGTTCTGCATATCAGACGCACCGTGGAGTGGTGAAAACACCTGAAAACGTGTTACTCGCATTAAGTAGCTCGAAAAGAGCGTTCTCGAGGATTCTGCATACTTCTGACAGATTCGGACCTAGATTATCGTAGAAAATGCATATCTCAGCTTGAAACCCGACCGAAACCAAGATATCTCCGGTTCTGCATGTCAAACGTACTGTGGAGTGGTGAATACACCAGAAAACGTGTTAATCGCATTAAATAGCTCGAAAAGAGCGATCTCGATGATTCTGCATACTTCCGACAGAACACTCACCAAGATTATCGCAGAAAATGCATATCTCAGCTGGAAACACCACGAAAATCAAGATATCGCCGGTTCTGCATATCAAACGCACTGTGGAATGTTGAAAACACCAGAAAACTGGTTTTTTCGCATTAAATAGCTCGAAAAGAGCGATCTAGATGATTCTGCTTACTTCTGACTGAAGTCTCACCAAGATTATCGCAGAAAATGCATATCTCAGCTTGAAACCTCACGAAAACCAAGATATCTCCGGTTCTGCACATCAAACGTACTGTGAAGCTGTGAAAACACCAGAAAACGTGTTCCTCGCATTAAGTAGCTCGAAAAGAGCGTTCTCGAAGATTCTGCATACTTCTGACAGAGGTCTCACCAATATTGTCGTTGAAAATGCATATCTCAGCTTGAAACCCGACCGAAACCAAGATATCTCCGGTTCTGCATGTCAAACGTACTGTGGAGTGGTGAATACACCAGAAATCGTGTTTCTCGCATTAAATAGCTCGAAAAGAGCGATATCGATGACTCTGCATACTTCGGACAGAAGTCTCACCAATATTATCGCAGAAAATGCATATCTCAGCTTGAAACCTCACGAAAATCAAGATGTCGCCGGTTCTGCATATCAAACGCACTGTGGAGTGGTGAAAACAACCAGATAACGTGTTTCTCGCATTAACTAACTCGAAAAGAGCGTTCTCGATGATTCTGCATACTTCTCATAGATGAAACACCAAGATTATCGCAGAAAATGCATATTTCCGCTGGAAACCCCACGAAAACCAAGTTATCGGCGGCTCTACATACCAAACGCACTGTGGAGTGGTCAAAACACCAGAAAACTTGTTTTGTTGCATTAAATAGCTCGAAAAGAGAGTTCTCGATGATTCTGCATACTTCTCATAGATGAAACACCAAGATTATCGCATAAAATGCATATTTCAGTTGGAAACCTCACGAAAACCAAGATATCTCCGGTTCTGCACATCAAACGTACTGTGGAGTGGCGAAAACACCAGAAAACATGTTATTTCGCATTAAATAGCTCGAAACGAGCGATCAAGATGATTCTGCAAACTTCTGTCAGAAGTCTCACCAAGATTATCGTAGAAAATGCATATCTCAGCTTGAAACAAGACGAAATCCAAGATGTCGCCGGTTCTGCATATCAAACGCACTGTGGAGTGGTGAAAACACCAGATAACGTGTTTCTCGCATTAAATAGCTCGAAAAGAGCGATCTCGATGATTCTGCATACTTCCGACAGAACACTCACCAAGATTATCGCAGAAAATGCATATCTCAGCTGGAAACACCACGAAAATCAAGATATCGCCGGTTCTGCATATCAAACGCACTGTGGAATGTTGAAAACACCAGAAAACTGGTTTTTTCGCATTAAATAGCTCGAAAAGAGCGATCTAGATGATTCTGCTTACTTCTGACTGAAGTCTCACCAAGATTATCGCAGAAAATGCATATCTCAGCTTGAAACCTCACGAAAACCAAGATATCTCCGGTTCTGCACATCAAACGTACTGTGAAGCTGTGAAAACACCAGAAAACGTGTTCCTCGCATTAAGTAGCTCGAAAAGAGCGTTCTCGAAGATTCTGCACACTTCTGACAGAGGTCTCACCAATATTGTCGTTGAAAATGCATATCTCAGCTTGAAACCCGAACGAAACCAAGATATCTCCGGTTCTGCATGTCAAACGTACTGTGGAGTGGTGAATACACAAGAAAACGTGTTTCTCGCACTAAATAGCTCGAAAAGAGCGATCTAGATGATTCTGCATACTGCCGACGGAACACTCACCAAGATTATCGCAGAAAATGCATATCTCAGCTTGAAACCCGACGAAATCCAAGATGTCGCCGGTTCTGCATATCAAACGTACTGTGGAGTGGTGAATACACCAGAAAACGTGTTTCTCGCACTAAATAGCTCGAAACGAGCGATCTAGATGATTCTGCATACTTCTGACAGAAGACTCACCAAGATTATCGCAGAAAATTCATATCTCAACCGGAAACACAACAACAATCACGATATCGCCGGTTCTGCATATCAAACGCACTGTGGAATGTTGAAAACACCAGAAAACTTGTTTTTTCGCATTAAATAGCGCGAAACGAGCGATCTAGATGATTCTGCATACTTCTGACTGAAGTCTCACAAAGATTATCGCAGAAAATGCATATCTCAGCTGGAAACACCACGAAAATCCAGATATCGCCGGTTCTGCATATCAAACGCACTGTGGAGTGGTGAAAACACCAGATAACGTGTTTCTCGCATTAAATAGCTCGAAAAGAGCGATCTCGATGATTCTGCATACTGCCGACGGAACACTCACCAAGATTATCGCAGAAAATGCATATCTCAGCTTGAAACCCGACGAAATCCAAGATGTCGCCGGTTCTGCATATCAAACGCACTGTGGAGTGGTGAAAACACCAGATAACGTGTTTCTCGCATTAAATAGCTCGAAAAGAGCGATCTCGATGATTCTGCATACTGCCGACGGAACACTCACCAAGATTATCGCAGAAAATGCATATCTCAGCTTGAAACCCGACGAAATCCAAGATGTCGCCGGTTCTGCATATCAAACGTACTGTGGAGTGGTGAATACACCAGAAAACGTGTTTCTCGCACTAAATAGCTCGAAAAGAGCGATCTAGATGATTCTGCATACTTCTGACAGAAGACTCACCAAGATTATCGCAGAAAATTCATATCTCAACCGGAAACACAACAACAATCACGATATCGCCGGTTCTGCATATCAAACGCACTGTGGAATGTTGAAAACACCAGAAAACTTGTTTTTTCGCATTAAATAGCTCGAAACGAGCGATCTAGATGATTCTGCATACTTCTGACTGAAGTCTCACCAAGATTATCGCAGAAAATGCATATCTCAGCTTGAAACCCGGCCGAAACAAAGATATCTCCGGTTCTGCATGTCAAACCTACTGTGGAGTGGTGAATACATCAGAAAACGTGTATCTCGCATTAAATAGCCCGAAAAGAGCGATCTAGATGATTCTGCATACTTCTCATAGATGAAACACCAAGATTATCGCATAAAATGCATATTTCAGCTGGAAACCTCACGAAAACCAAGATATCTCCGGTTCTGCACATCAAACGTACTGTGGAGTGGTGAAAACACCAGAAAACTTGTTATTTCGCATTAAATAGCTCGAAACGAGCGATCTAGATGATTCTGCAAACTTCTGTCAGAAGTCTCACCAAGATTATCGTAGAAAATGCATATCTCAGCTTGAAACCCGACGAAATCCAAGATGTCGCCGGTTCTGCATATCAAACGCACTGTGGAGTGGTGAAAACACCTGATAACGTGTTTCTCGCATTAAATAGCTCGAAAAGAGCGATCTCGATGATTCTGCATACTTCCGACAGAACACTCACCAAGATTATCGCAGAAAATGCATATCTCAGCTGGAAACACCACGAAAATCAAGATATCGCCGGTTCTGCATATCAAACGTACTGTGGAATGTTGAAAACACCAGAAAACTGTTTTTTTCGCATTAAATAGCTCGAAAAGAGCGATCTAGATGATTCTGCTTACTTCTGACTGAAGTCTCACCAAGATTATCGCAGAAAATGCATATCTCAGCTTGAAACCTCACGAAAACCAAGATATCTCCGGTTCTGCACATCAAACGTACTGTGGAGCGGTGAAAACACCAGAAAACGTGTTCCTCGCATTAAGTAGCTCGAAAAGAGCGTTCTCGAAGATTCTGCATACTTCTGACAGAGGTCTCACCAATAAGGTCGTTGAAAATGCATATCTCAGCTTGAAACCCGACCGAAACCAAGATATCTCCGGTTCTGCATGTCAAACGTACTGTGGAGTGGTGAATACACCAGAAAACGTGTATCTCGCATTAAATAGCTCGAAAAGAGCGATCTAGATGATTCTCCATACTTCTGACAGAAGACTCACCAAGATTATCGCAGAAAATGCATATCTCAGCTGGAAACACCACGAAAATCAAGATATCGCCGGTTCTACAATTCAAACGCACTGTGGAATGTTGAGAACACCAGAAAACTTGTTTTTTCGCATTAAATAGCTCGAAACGAGCGATCTAGATGATTCTGCATATTTCTGACTGAAGTCTCACCAATATTATCGCAGAAAATGCATATCTCAGCTGGAAACCCCACGAAAACCAAGATCTCGCCGGTTCTGCATATCAGACGCAGCGTGGAGTGGTGAAAACACCAGAAAACGTGTTACTCGCATTAAATAGCTCGAAAAGAGCGTTCTCGAAGATTCTGCATACTTCTGACAGATTCGGACCTAGATTATCGTAGAAAATGCATATCTCAGCTTGAAACCCGAACGAAACCAAGATATCTCCGGTTCTGCATGTCAAACGTACTGTGGAGTGGTGAATACACCAGAAAACAATTTCTCGCACTAAATTGCTCGAAAAGAGCGATCTAGATGATTCTGCATACTTCTGACAGAAGACTCACCAAGATTATCGCAGAAAATTCATATCTCAACCGGAAACACAACAACAATCACGATATCGCCGGGTATGCATATCAAACGCACTGTGGAATGTTGAAAACACCAGAAAACTTGTTTTTTCGCATTAAATAGCTCGAAACGAGCGATCTAGATGTTTCTGCATATTTCTGACAGAAGTCTCACCAAGATTATCGCAGAAAATGCATACCTCAGCTTGAAATCTCACGAAAATCAAGATGTCGCCGGTTCTGCATATCAAAGGCACTGTGGAGTGGTGAAAACACCAGAAAACGTGTTTCTCGCATTAAATAGCTCGAAAAGAGCGATATAGATGATTCTGCATACTTCTGACAGAAGACTCACCAAGATTATCGTAGAAAATGCATATCTCAGCTTGAAACCCGACCGAAATCAAGATATCTCCGGTTCTGCACATCAAACGGACTGTGGAGTGGTGAAAACACCAGAAAACGTGTTTCTCGCATTTAATAGCTCGAAAAGAGCGATCTAGATGATTCTGCATACTTCCGACAGAACACTCACCAAGATTATCGCAGAAAATGCATATCTCAGCTTGAAACCCGACGAAATCGAAGATGTCGCAGGTTCTGCATATCAAACGCACTGTGTAATGTTGAAAACTCCAGGAAACATGTTTTTTTCGCATTAAATAGCTCGAAAAGAGCGATCTCGATTATTCTGCATACTTCTGACAGAAGTCTCACCAAGATTATCGCAGAAAATGCATATCTCAGCTTGAAACCCGACCGAAACCAAGATATCTCCGGTTCTGCATATCAAACGCACTGTGGGGTGGCGAAAACACCAGAAAACGTGTTTCTCGCATTAAATAGCTCGAAAAGAGCGATCTCGATTATTCTGCATACTTCTGACAGAAGTCTTACCAAGATTATCGTAAAAAATGCATATCTCAGCTTGAAACACCACGAAAATCAAGATATCGCCGGTACTGCATATCAAACGCACTGTGGAATGTTGAAAACACCAGAAAACTTGTTTTTCGCATTAGATAGCTCGAAACGAGCGATCTAGATGATTCTGCATACTTCTGACTGAAGTCTCGCCAAGATTATCGCAGAAAATGCATATCTCAGCTTGAAACCCGACAAAATCGAAGATGTCGCCGGTTCTGCATATCAAACGCACTGTGTAATGTTGAAAACTCCAGAAAACATGTTTTTTTCGCATTAAATAGCTCGTAAAGAGCAATCTCGATTATTCTGCATACTTCTGACGGAAGTCTCACCAAGATTATCGAAGAAAATGCGTATCTCAGCTTGAAACCCGACCGAAACCAAGATATCTCCGGTTCTGCATATCAAAGGCACTGTGGGGTGGCGAAAACACCAGAAAACGTGTTTCTCGCATTAAATAGCTCCAAAAGAGCGATCTCGATTATTCTGCATACTTCTGACAGAAGTCTCACCAAGATTATCGTAAAAAATGCATACCTCAGCTTGAAACACCACGAAAATCAAGATATCGCCGGTTCTGCATATCAAACGCACTGTGGAATGTTGAAAACACCAGAAAACTTGTTTCTCGCATTAAATAGCTCGAAAAGTGCGATCTAGATGATTCTGCATACTTCTGACAGAAGTCTCACCAAGATTGTCGCAGAAAATGCATATCTCAGCTTGAAATCTCACGAAAATCAAGATGTCGCCGGTTCTGCATATCAAACGCACTGTGGAATGTTGAAAACACCAGAAAACTTGTTTTTCGCATTAGATAGCTCGAAACGAGCGATCTAGATGATTCTGCATAGTTCTGACTGAAGTCTCACCAAGATTATCGAAGAAAATGCGTATCTCAGCTTGAAACCCGACCGAAACCAAGATATCTCCGGTTCTGCATGTCAAAGGCACTGTGGGGTGGCGAAAACACCAGAAAACGTGTTTCTCGCATTAAATAGCTCCAAAAGAGCGATCTCGATTATTCTGCATACTTCTGACAGAAGTCTCACCAAGATTATCGTAAAAAATGCATACCTCAGCTTGAAACACCACGAAAATCAAGATATCGCCGGTTCTGCATATCAAACGCACTGTGGAATGTTGAAAACACCAGAAAACTTGTTTCTCGCATTAAATAGCTCGAAAAGTGCGATCTAGATGATTCTGCATACTTCTGACAGAAGTCTCACCAAGATTGTCGCAGAAAATGCATATCTCAGCTTGAAATCTCACGAAAATCAAGATGTCGCCGGTTCTGCATATCAAACGCACTGTGGAATGTTGAAAACACCAGAAAACTTGTTTTTCGCATTAGATAGCTCGAAACGAGCGATCTAGATGATTCTGCATAGTTCTGACTGAAGTCTCACCAAGATTATCGCAGAAAATGCATATCTCAGCTTGAAACCCGACGAAATCGAAGATGTCGCCGGTTCTGCATATCAAACGCACTGTGTAATGTTGAAAACTCCAGAAAACATGTTTTTTTCGCATTAAATAGCTCGAAAAGAGCGATCTCGATTATTCTGCATACTTCTGACAGAAGTCTCACCAAGATTATCGAAGAAAATGCGTATCTCAGCTTGAAACCCGACCGAAACCAAGATATCTCCGGTTCTGCATATCAAACGCACTGTGGGGTGGCGAAAACACCAGAAAACGTGTTTCTCGCATTAAATAGCTCGAAAAGAGCGTTCTAGATGATTCTGCATACTTCTGACTGAAGTCTCACCAAGATTATCGCAGAAAATGCATATCTCAGCTAGAAACCTTACGAAAACCAAGTTATCTCCGGTTCTGCACATCAAACGGACTGTGGAGTGGTGAAAACACCACAAAACGAGTTTCTCGCATTAAGTAGCCCGAAAAGAGCGTTCTCGAAGATTCTGCATACTTCTGACAGAAGTCTCAGTAAGATTATCGCAGAAAATGCATATCTCAGCTTGAAACCCGACGAAATCGAAGATGTCGCCGGTTCTGCATATCAAACGCACTGTGTAATGTTGAAAACTCCAGAAAACATGTTTTTTTCGCATTAAATAGCTCGAAAAGAGCGATCACGATTATTTTGCATACTTCTGACAGAAGTCTCACCAAGATTATCGCAGAAAATGCATATCTCAGCTTGAAACCCGACCGAAACCAAGATATCTCCGGTTCTGCATATCAAACGCACTGTGGGGTGGCGAAAACAACAGAAAACGTGTTTCTCGCATTAAATAGCTCGAAAAGAGCGATATAGATGATTCTGCATACTTCTGACAGAAGACTCACCAAGATTATCGTAGAAAATGCATATCTCAGCTTGAAACCCGACCGAAATCAAGATATCTCCGGGTCTGCACTTCAAACGGACTGTGGAGTGGTGAAAACACCAGAAAACTTGTTTTTTCGCATTAGATAGCTCGAAACAAGCGATCTAGATGATTCTGCATACTTCTGACTGAAGTCTCACCAAGATTATCGCAGAAAATGCATATCTCTGCATGAAACCCGACGAAATCCAAGATGTCGCCGGTTCTGTATATCAAACGTACTGTGGAGTGGTGAATACACCAGAAAACGTGCATCTCGCATTAAATAGCCCGAAAAGAGCGATCTAGATGATTCTGCATACTTCTGACAGAAGACACACCAAGATTATCGTAGAAAATGCATACCTCAGCTTGAAACACCACGAAAATCAAGATATCGTCGGTTCTGCATATCAAACGCACTGTGGAATGTTGAAAGCACCAGAAAACTTGTTTTTTCGCATTAGATAGCTCGAAACGAGCGAACTAGATGATTCTGCATACTTCTGACTGAAGTCTCACCAAGATTATCGCAGAAAATGCATATCTCTGCTTGAAACTCCACGAAAATCAAGATATCGCCGGTTCTGCATATCAAACGCACTGTGGAATGTTGAAAACACCAGAAAACTTGTTTTTTCGCATTAGATAGCTCGAAACGAGCGATCTAGATGATTCTGCATACTTCTGACTCAAGTCTCACCAAGATTATCGCAGAAAATGCATATCTCAGCTTGAAACCCGACGAAATCGAAGATGTCGCCGGTTCTGCATATCAAACGCACTGTGTAATGCCGAAAACTCCAGAAAACATGTTTTTTTCGCATTAAATAGCTCGAAAAGAGCGATCTGGATTATTCTGCATACTTCTGACAGAAGCCTCACCAAGATTATCGCAGAAAATGCATACCTCAGCTTGAAATCTCACGAAAATCAAGATGTCGCCGGTTCTGCATATCAAAGGCACTGTGGAGTGGTGAAAACACCAGAAAACGTGTTTCTCGCATTAAATAGCTCGAATAGAGCGATATAGATGATTCTGCATACTTCTGACAGAAGACTCACCAAGATTATCGTAGAAAATGCATATCTCAGCTTGAAACCCGACCGAAATCAAGATATCTCCGGTTCTGCACATCAAACGGACTGTGGAGTGGTGAAAACACCAGAAAACTTGTTTTTTCGCATTAGATAGCTCGAAACGAGCGATCTAGATGATTCTGCATACTTCTGACTGAAGCCTCATCAAGATTATCGCAGAAAATGCATATCTCTGCTTGAATCCCGACGAAATCCAAGATGTCGCCGGTTCTGCATATCAAACGTACTGTGGAGTGGTGATTACACCAGAAAACGTGTATCTCGCATTAAATAGCCCGAAAAGAGCGATCTAGATGATTCTGCATACTTCTGACAGAAGACTCACCAAGATTATCGTAGAAAATGCATACCTCAGCTTGAAACACCACGAAAATCAAGATATCGCCGGTTCTGCATATCAAACGCACTGTGGAATGTTGAAAACACCAGAAAACTTGTTTTTTCGCATTAGATAGCTCGAAACGAGCGATCTAGATGATTCTGCATACTTCTGACTGAAGTCTCACCAAGATTATCGCAGAAAATGCATATCTCAGCTTGAAACCCGACGAAATCGAAGATGTCGACGGTTCTGCATATCAAACGCACTGTGAAATGTTGAAAACTCCAGAAAACATGTTTTTTTCGCATTAAATAGCTCGCAAAGAGCGATCCCGATTATTCTGCATACTTCTGACAGAAGTCTCACCAAGATTATCGCAGAAAATGCATATCTCAGCTTGAAACCCGACCGAAACCAAGATATCTCCGGTTCTGCATGTCAAACGTACTGTGGAGTGGTGAATACACCAGAAAACTTGTTTCTCGCATTAAATAGCTCGAAAAGTGCGATCTAGATGATTCTGCATACTTCTGACAGAAGTCTCACCAAGATTATCGCAGAAAATGCATACCTCAGCTTGAAATCTCACGAAAATCAAGATGACGCCGGTTCTGCATATCAAACGTACTGTGGAGTGGTGATTACACCAGAAAAACGTGTATCTCGCATTAAATAGCCCGGAAAGAGCGATCTAGATGATTCTGCATACTTCTGACAGAAGACTCACCAAGATTATCGTAGAAAATGCATACCTCAGCTTGAAACACCACGAAAATCAAGATATCTCCGGTTCTGCATGTCAAACGTACTGTGGAGTGGTGAATACACCAGAAAACTTGTTTCTCGCATTACATAGCTCGAAAAGAGCGATCTAGATGATTCTGCATACTTCTGACAGAAGTCTCACCAAGATTATCGCAGAAAATGCATACCTCAGCTTGAAATCTCACGAAAATCAAGATGTCGCCGGTTCTGCATATCAAAGGCACTGTGGAGTGGTGAAAACACCAGAAAACGTGTTTCTCGCATTAAATAGCTCGAAAAGAGCGATATAGATGATTCTGCATACTTCTGACAGAAGACTCACCAAGATTATCGTAGAAAATGCATATCTCAGCTTGAAACCTGACAAAATCGAAGATGTCGCCGGTTCTGCATATCAAACGCACTGTGTAATGTTGAAAACTCCAGAAAACATGTTTTTTTCGCATTAAATAGCTCGTAAAGAGCAATCTCGATTATTCTGCATACTTCTGACAGAAGTCTCACCAAGATTATCGACGAAAATGCGTATCTCAGCTTGAAACCCGACCGAAACCAAGATATCTCCGGTTCTGCATATCAAAGGCACTGTGGGGTGGCGAAAACACCAGAAAACGTGTTTCTCGCATTAAATAGCTCGAAAAGAGCGATCGAGATGATTCTACATACTTCAGACAGAAGTCTCACTAAGATTATCGTAGAAAATGCATATCTCAGCTTGAAACCCGACAAAATCGAAGATGTCGCCGGTTCTGCATATCAAACGCACTGTGGAATGTTGAAAACACCAGAAAACTTGTTTTTCGCATTAGATAGCTCGAAACGAGCGATCTAGATGATTCTGCATAGTTCTGACTGAAGTCTCACCAAGATTATCGCAGAAAATGCATATCTCAGCTTGAAACCCGAGGAAATCGAAGATGTCGCCGGTTCTGCATATCAAACGCACTGTTTAATGTTGAAAACTCCAGAAAAAGGTTTTTTTCGCATTAAATAGCTCGAAAAGAGCGATCCCGATTATTCTGCATACTTCTGACAGAAGTCTCACCAAGATTATCGCAGAAAATGCATATCTCAGCTTGAAACCCGACCGAAACCAAGATATCTCCGGTTCTGCATGTCAAACGTACTGTGGAGTGGTGAATACACCAGAAAACTTGTTTCTCGCATTAAATAGCTCGAAAAGTGCGATCTAGATGATTCTGCATACTTCTGACAGAAGTCTCACCAAGATTATCGCAGAAAATGCATACCTCAGCTTGAAATCTCACGAAAATCAAGATGTCGCCGGTTCTGCATATCAAAGGCACTGTGGAGTGGTGAAAACACGAGAAAACGTATTTCTCGCATTAAATAGCTCGAAAAGAGCGATATAGATGATTCTGCATAGTTCTGACAGAAGACTCACCAAGATTATCGTAGAAAATGCATATCTCAGCTTGAAACCGGACCGAAATCAAGATATCTCCGGTTCTGCACATCAAACGGACTGTGGAGTGGTGAAAACACCAGAAAACTTGTTTTTTCGCATTAGATAGCTCGAAACGAGCGATCTAGATGATTCTGCATACTTCTGACTGAAGTCTCACCAAGGTTATCGCAGAAAATGCATATCTCAGCTTGAAACCCGACGAAATCGAAGATGTCGCCGGTTCTGCATATCAAACGCACTGTGTAATGTTGAAAACTCCAGGAAACATGTTTTTTTCGCAATAAATAGCTCGAAAAGAGCGATCTCGATTATTCTGCATACTTCTGACAGAAGTCTCACCAAGATTATCGCAGAAAATGCATATCTCAGCTTGAAACCCGACCGAAACCAAGATATCTCCGGTTCTGCATATCAAACGCACTGTGGGGTGGCGAAAACACCAGAAAACGTGTTTCTCGCATTAAATAGCTCGAAAAGAGCGATCGAGATGATTCTACATACTTCAGACAGAAGTCTCACTAAGATTATCGTAGAAAATGCATATCTCAGCTTGAAACCCGACAAAATCGAAGATGTCGCCGGTTCTGCATATCAAACGCACTGTGTAATGTTGAAAACTCCAGAAAACATGTTTTTTTCGCATTAAATAGCTCGAAAAGTGCGATCTAGATGATTCTGCATACTTCTGACAGAAGTCTCACCAAGATTATCGCAGAAAATGCATATCTCAGCTTGAAACCCGACCGAAACCAAGATATCTCCGGTTCTGCATATCAAACGCACTGTGGGGTGGCGAAAACACCAGAAAACGTGTTTCTCGCATTAAATAGCTCGAAAAGAGCGATCGAGATGATTCTACATACTTCAGACAGAAGTCTCACTAAGATTATCGTAGAAAATGCATATCTCAGCTTGAAACCCGACAAAATCGAAGATGTCGCCGGTTCTGCATGTCAAACGCACTGTGTAATGTTGAAAACTCCAGAAAACATGTTTTTTTCGCATTAAATAGCTCGAAAAGTGCGATCTAGATGATTCTGCATACTTCTGACAGAAGTCTCACCAAGATTATCGCAGAAAATGCATACCTCAGCTTGAAATCTCACGAAAATCAAGATGTCGCCGGTTCTGCATATCAAACGCACTGTGGAATGTTGAAAACACCAGAAAACTTGTTTTTCGCATTAGATAGCTCGAAACGAGCGATCTAGATGATTCTGCATAGTTCTGACTGAAGTCTCACCAAGATTATCGCAGAAAATGCATATCTCAGCTTGAAACCCGACAAAATCGAAGATGTCGCCGGTTCTGCATATCAAACGCACTGTGTAATGTTGAAAACTCCAGAAAACATGTTTTTTTCGCATTAAATAGCTCGTAAAGAGCAATCTCGATTATTCTGCATACTTCTGACAGAAGTCTCACCAAGATTATCGAAGAAAATGCGTATCTCAGCTTGAAACCCGACCGAAACCAAGATATCGCCGGTTCTGCATATCAAACGCACTGTGGAATGATGAAAACACCAGAAAACTTGTTTCTCGCATTAAATAGCTCGAAAAGTGCGAT
Source organism: Anthophora plumipes (assembly GCA_951804975.1). NCBI lineage: Eukaryota > Metazoa > Arthropoda > Insecta > Hymenoptera > Apidae > Anthophora > Anthophora plumipes. The sequence continues at coordinate 7,365,475 of OX638114.1, read as the reverse complement.
CTAGATGATTCTGCATACTTCTGACAGAAGTCTCACCAAGATTATCGCAGAAAATGCATACCTCAGCTTGAAATCTAACGAAAATCAAGATGTCGCCGGTTCTGCATATCAAACGCACTGTGGAATGTTGAAAACACCAGAAAACTTGTTTTTCGCATTAGATAGCTCGAAACGAGCGATCTAGATGATTCTGCATAGTTCTGACTGAAGTCTCACCAAGATTATCGCAGAAAATGCATATCTCAGCTTGAAACCCGACGAAATCGAAGATGTCGCCGGTTCTGCATATCTAACGCACTGTGTAATGTTGAAAACTCCAGAAAACATGTTTTTTTCGCATTAAATAGCTCGAAAAGAGCGATCTCGATTATTCTGCATACTTCTGACAGAAGTCTCACCAAGATTATCGAAGAAAATGCGTATCTCAGCTTGAAACCCTACCGAAACCAAGATATCTCCGCTTCTGCATATCAAAGGCACTGTGGGGTGGCGAAAACACCAGAAAACGTGTATCTCGCATTAAATAGCCCGAAAAGAGCGATCTAGATGATTCTGCATACTTCTGACAGAAGACTCACCAAGATTATCGTAAAAAATGCATACCTCAGCTTGAAACACCACGAAAATCAAGATATCTCCGGTTCTGCACATCAAACGGACTGTGGAGTGGTGAAAACACCAGAAAACTTTTTTTTTCGCATGAGATAGCTCGAAACGAGCGATCTAGATGATTCTGCATACTTCTGACTGAAGTCTCACCAAGATTATCGCAGAAAATGCATATCTCTGCTTGAAACCCGACGAAATCCAAGATGTCGCCGGTTCTGCATATCAATCGTACTGTGGAGTGGTGAATACACAAGAAAACGTGTATCTCGCATTACATAGCCCGAAAACAGCGATCTAGATGATTCTGCATACTTCTGACAGAAGACTCACCAAGATTATCGTAAAAAATGCATACCTCAGCTTGAAACCCGACCGAAACCAAGATATCTCCGGTTCTGCATGTCAAACGTACTGTGGAGTGGTGAATACACCAGAAAACTTGTTTCTCGCATTAAATAGCTCGAAAAGAGCGATCTAGATAATTCTGCATACTTCTGACAGAAGTCTCACCATGATTATCGTAGAAAATGCATACCTCAGCTTGAAATCTCACGAAAATCAAAATGTCGCCGGTTGTGCATATCAAAGGCACTGTGGAGTGGTGAAAACACCGGAAAACGTGTTTCTCGCATTAAATAGCTCGAAAAGAGCGATATAGATGATTCTGCATACTTCTGACAGAAGTCTCACCAAGATTATCGTACAAAATGCATATTTCAGCTTGAACCCCGACCAAATCCAAGATGTCGCCGGTTCTGCATATCAAACGCACTGTGGGGTGGCGAAAACACCAGAAAACGTGTATCTCGCATTAAATAGCCCGAAAAGAGCGATCTAGATGATTCTGCATACTTCTGACAGAAGACTCACCAAGATTATCGTAGAAAATGCATACCTCTGCTTGAAACACCACGAGAATCAAGATATCGCCGGTTCTGCATATCAAACGCACTGTGGAATGTTCAAAACACCAGAAAACTTGTTTTTCGCATTAGATAGCTCGAAACGAGCGATATAGATGATTCTGCATACTTCTGACTGAAGTCTCACCAAGATTATCGCAGAAAATACATATCTCAGCTTGAAACCCGACGAAATCGAAGATGTCGCCGGTTCTGCATATCAAACGTACTGTGGAGTGGTGAATACACCAGAAAACTTGTTTCTCGCATTAAATAGCTCGAAAAGAGCGATATAGATGATTCTGCATACTTCTGACAGAAGAATCACCAAGATTATCGCAGAAAATTCATACATCAGCTTGAAATCTCACGAAAATCAAGATGTCGCCGGTTCTGCATATCAAACGCACTGTGGAATGTTGAAAACACCAGAAAACTTGTTTTTCGCATTAGATAGCTCGAAACGAGCGATCTAGATGATTCTGCATAGTTCTGACTGAAGTCTCACCAAGATTATCGCAGAAAATGCATATCTCAGCTTGAAACCCGACAAAATCGAAGATGTCGCCGGTTCTGCATATCAAACGCACTGTGTAATGTTGAAAACTCCAGAAAACATGTTTTTTTCGCATTAAATAGCTCGTAAAGAGCAATCTCGATTATTCTGCATACTTCTGACAGAAGTCTCACCAAGATTATCGAAGAAAATGCGTATCTCAGCTTGAAACCCGACCGAAACCAAGATATCGCCGGTTCTGCATATCAAACGCACTGTGGAATGATGAAAACACCAGAAAACTTGTTTCTCGCATTAAATAGCTCGAAAAGTGCGATCTAGATGATTCTGCATACTTCTGACAGAAGTCTCACCAAGATTATCGCAGAAAATGCATACCTCAGCTTGAAATCTCACGAAAATCAAGATGTCGCCGGTTCTGCATATCAAACGCACTGTGGAATGTTGAAAACACCAGAAAACTTGTTTTTCGCATTAGATAGCTCGAAACGAGCGATCTAGATGATTCTGCATAGTTCTGACTGAAGTCTCACCAAGATTATCGCAGAAAATGCATATCTCAGCTTGAAACCCGACGAAATCGAAGATGTCGCCGGTTCTGCATATCTAACGCACTGTGTAATGTTGAAAACTCCAGAAAACATGTTTTTTTCGCATTAAATAGCTCGAAAAGAGCGATCTCGATTATTCTGCATACTTCTGACAGAAGTCTCACCAAGATTATCGAAGAAAATGCGTATCTCAGCTTGAAACCCTACCGAAACCAAGATATCTCCGCTTCTGCATATCAAAGGCACTGTGGGGTGGCGAAAACACCAGAAAACGTGTATCTCGCATTAAATAGCCCGAAAAGAGCGATCTAGATGATTCTGCATACTTCTGACAGAAGACTCACCAAGATTATCGTAAAAAATGCATACCTCAGCTTGAAACACCACGAAAATCAAGATATCTCCGGTTCTGCACATCAAACGGACTGTGGAGTGGTGAAAACACCAGAAAACTTTTTTTTTCGCATGAGATAGCTCGAAACGAGCGATCTAGATGATTCTGCATACTTCTGACTGAAGTCTCACCAAGATTATCGCAGAAAATGCATATCTCTGCTTGAAACCCGACGAAATCCAAGATGTCGCCGGTTCTGCATATCAATCGTACTGTGGAGTGGTGAATACACAAGAAAACGTGTATCTCGCATTACATAGCCCGAAAACAGCGATCTAGATGATTCTGCATACTTCTGACAGAAGACTCACCAAGATTATCGTAAAAAATGCATACCTCAGCTTGAAACCCGACCGAAACCAAGATATCTCCGGTTCTGCATGTCAAACGTACTGTGGAGTGGTGAATACACCAGAAAACTTGTTTCTCGCATTAAATAGCTCGAAAAGAGCGATCTAGATAATTCTGCATACTTCTGACAGAAGTCTCACCATGATTATCGTAGAAAATGCATACCTCAGCTTGAAATCTCACGAAAATCAAAATGTCGCCGGTTGTGCATATCAAAGGCACTGTGGAGTGGTGAAAACACCGGAAAACGTGTTTCTCGCATTAAATAGCTCGAAAAGAGCGATATAGATGATTCTGCATACTTCTGACAGAAGTCTCACCAAGATTATCGTACAAAATGCATATTTCAGCTTGAACCCCGACCAAATCCAAGATGTCGCCGGTTCTGCATATCAAACGCACTGTGGGGTGGCGAAAACACCAGAAAACGTGTATCTCGCATTAAATAGCCCGAAAAGAGCGATCTAGATGATTCTACATACTTCAGACAGAAGTCTCACCAAGATTATCGTAGAAAATGCATACCTCTGCTTGAAACACCACGAGAATCAAGATATCGCCGGTTCTGCATATCAAACGCACTGTGGAATGTTCAAAACACCAGAAAACTTGTTTTTCGCATTAGATAGCTCGAAACGAGCGATATAGATGATTCTGCATACTTCTGACTGAAGTCTCACCAAGATTATCGCAGAAAATACATATCTCAGCTTGAAACCCGACGAAATCGAAGATGTCGCCGGTTCTGCATATCAAACGTACTGTGGAGTGGTGAATACACCAGAAAACTTGTTTCTCGCATTAAATAGCTCGAAAAGAGCGATATAGATGATTCTGCATACTTCTGACAGAAGAATCACCAAGATTATCGCAGAAAATTCATACCTCAGCTTGAAATACCACCAAAATCAAGATATCGCCGGTTCTGCATATCAAACGCACTGTGGAATGTTGAAAACACCAGATAACGTGTTTCTCGCATTAAGTAGCTCGAAACGAGCGATCTAGATGATTCTGCATACTTCTGACACAAGTCTCACCAAGATTATCGTAGAAACTGCATATCTCAGATTGAAACCCGACGAAATCCAAGATCTCGCCGGTTCTGCATATCAAACGTACTGTGGAGTGGTGAATACACCAGAAAACGTGTATCTCGCATTAAATAGCCCGAAAAGAGCGATCTAGATGATTCTGCATACTTCTGACAGAAGACTCACCAAGATTATCGTAAAAAATGCATACCTCAGCTTGAAACCCGACCGAAACCAAGATATCTCCGGTTCTGCATGTCAAACGTTCTGTGTAGTGGTGAATACACCAGAAAACTTGTTTCTCGCATTAAATAGCTCGAAAAGAGCGATCTAGATAATTCTGCATACTTCTGACAGAAGTCTCACCAAGATTATCGTAGAAAATGCATACCTCAGCTTGAAACACCACGAAAATCAAGATATCGCCGGTTCTGCATATCAAACGCACTGTGGTATGTTGAAAGCAGTAGAAAACTGGTTTTTTCGCATTAGATAACTCGATACGAGCGATCTAGATGATTCTGCATACTTCTGATTGAAGTCTCACCAAGATTATCGCAGAAAATGCATATCTCTGCTTGAAACCCGACGGAATCCAAGATGTCGCCGGTTCTGCATATCAAACGTACTGTGGAGTGGTGAATACACCAGAAAACGTGTATCTCGCATTAAATAGCCCGAAAAGAGCGGTCTAGATGATTCTGCATACTTCTGACAGAAGACTCACCAAGATTATCGTTAAAAATGCATACCTCAGCTTGAAACACCACGAAAATCAAGATGTCGCCGGTTCTGCATATCAAACGCACTGTGGAATGTTGAAAACACCAGAAAACTTGTTTTTCGCATTAGATAGCTCGAAACGAGCGATCTAGATGATTCTGCATAGTTCTGACTGAAGTCTCACCAAGATTATCGCAGAAAATGCATATCTCAGCTTGAAACCCGAGGAAATCGAAGATGTCGCCGGTTCTGCATATCAAACGCACTGTTTAATGTTGAAAACTCCAGAAAAAGGTTTTTTTCGCATTAAATAGCTCGAAAAGAGCGATCCCGATTATTCTGCATACTTCTGACAGAAGTCTCACCAAGATTATCGCAGAAAATGCATATCTCAGCTTGAAACCCGACCGAAACCAAGATATCTCCGGTTCTGCATGTCAAACGTACTGTGGAGTGGTGAATACACCAGAAAACTTGTTTCTCGCATTAAATAGCTCGAAAAGTGCGATCTAGATGATTCTGCATACTTCTGACAGAAGTCTCACCAAGATTATCGCAGAAAATGCATACCTCAGCTTGAAATCTCACGAAAATCAAGATGTCGCCGGTTCTGCATATCAAAGGCACTGTGGAGTGGTGAAAACACGAGAAAACGTATTTCTCGCATTAAATAGCTCGAAAAGAGCGATATAGATGATTCTGCATAGTTCTGACAGAAGACTCACCAAGATTATCGTAGAAAATGCATATCTCAGCTTGAAACCGGACCGAAATCAAGATATCTCCGGTTCTGCACATCAAACGGACTGTGGAGTGGTGAAAACACCAGAAAACTTGTTTTTTCGCATTAGATAGCTCGAAACGAGCGATCTAGATGATTCTGCATACTTCTGACTGAAGTCTCACCAAGGTTATCGCAGAAAATGCATATCTCAGCTTGAAACCCGACGAAATCGAAGATGTCGCCGGTTCTGCATATCAAACGCACTGTGTAATGTTGAAAACTCCAGGAAACATGTTTTTTTCGCAATAAATAGCTCGAAAAGAGCGATCTCGATTATTCTGCATACTTCTGACAGAAGTCTCACCAAGATTATCGCAGAAAATGCATATCTCAGCTTGAAACCCGACCGAAACCAAGATATCTCCGGTTCTGCATATCAAACGCACTGTGGGGTGGCGAAAACACCAGAAAACGTGTTTCTCGCATTAAATAGCTCGAAAAGAGCGATCGAGATGATTCTACATACTTCAGACAGAAGTCTCACTAAGATTATCGTAGAAAATGCATATCTCAGCTTGAAACCCGACAAAATCGAAGATGTCGCCGGTTCTGCATATCAAACGCACTGTGTAATGTTGAAAACTCCAGAAAACATGTTTTTTTCGCATTAAATAGCTCGAAAAGTGCGATCTAGATGATTCTGCATACTTCTGACAGAAGTCTCACCAAGATTATCGCAGAAAATGCATATCTCAGCTTGAAACCCGACCGAAACCAAGATATCTCCGGTTCTGCATATCAAACGCACTATGGGGTGGCGAAAACACCAGAAAACGTGTTTCTCGCATTAAATAGCTCGAAAAGAGCGATCGAGATGATTCTACATACTTCAGACAGAAGTCTCACTAAGATTATCGTAGAAAATGCATATCTCAGCTTGAAACCCGACAAAATCGAAGATGTCGCCGGTTCTGCATGTCAAACGCACTGTGTAATGTTGAAAACTCCAGAAAACATGTTTTTTTCGCATTAAATAGCTCGAAAAGTGCGATCTAGATGATTCTGCATACTTCTGACAGAAGTCTCACCAAGATTATCGCAGAAAATGCATACCTCAGCTTGAAATCTCACGAAAATCAAGATGTCGCCGGTTCTGCATATCAAACGCACTGTGGAATGTTGAAAACACCAGAAAACTTGTTTTTCGCATTAGATAGCTCGAAACGAGCGATCTAGATGATTCTGCATAGTTCTGACTGAAGTCTCACCAAGATTATCGCAGAAAATGCATATCTCAGCTTGAAACCCGACAAAATCGAAGATGTCGCCGGTTCTGCATATCAAACGCACTGTGTAATGTTGAAAACTCCAGAAAACATGTTTTTTTCGCATTAAATAGCTCGTAAAGAGCAATCTCGATTATTCTGCATACTTCTGACAGAAGTCTCACCAAGATTATCGAAGAAAATGCGTATCTCAGCTTGAAACCCGACCGAAACCAAGATATCGCCGGTTCTGCATATCAAACGCACTGTGGAATGATGAAAACACCAGAAAACTTGTTTCTCGCATTAAATAGCTCGAAAAGTGCGATCTAGATGATTCTGCATACTTCTGACAGAAGTCTCACCAAGATTATCGCAGAAAATGCATACCTCAGCTTGAAATCTCACGAAAATCAAGATGTCGCCGGTTCTGCATATCAAACGCACTGTGGAATGTTGAAAACACCAGAAAACTTGTTTTTCGCATTAGATAGCTCGAAACGAGCGATCTAGATGATTCTGCATAGTTCTGACTGAAGTCTCACCAAGATTATCGCAGAAAATGCATATCTCAGCTTGAAACCCGACGAAATCGAAGATGTCGCCGGTTCTGCATATCTAACGCACTGTGTAATGTTGAAAACTCCAGAAAACATGTTTTTTTCGCATTAAATAGCTCGAAAAGAGCGATCTCGATTATTCTGCATACTTCTGACAGAAGTCTCACCAAGATTATCGAAGAAAATGCGTATCTCAGCTTGAAACCCTACCGAAACCAAGATATCTCCGCTTCTGCATATCAAAGGCACTGTGGGGTGGCGAAAACACCAGAAAACGTGTATCTCGCATTAAATAGCCCGAAAAGAGCGATCTAGATGATTCTGCATACTTCTGACAGAAGACTCACCAAGATTATCGTAAAAAATGCATACCTCAGCTTGAAACACCACGAAAATCAAGATATCTCCGGTTCTGCACATCAAACGGACTGTGGAGTGGTGAAAACACCAGAAAACTTTTTTTTTCGCATGAGATAGCTCGAAACGAGCGATCTAGATGATTCTGCATACTTCTGACGGAAGTCTCACCAAGATTATCGCAGAAAATGCATATCTCTGCTTGAAACCCGACGAAATCCAAGATGTCGCCGGTTCTGCATATCAATCGTACTGTGGAGTGGTGAATACACAAGAAAACGTGTATCTCGCATTACATAGCCCGAAAACAGCGATCTAGATGATTCTGCATACTTCTGACAGAAGACTCACCAAGATTATCGTAAAAAATGCATACCTCAGCTTGAAACCCGACCGAAACCAAGATATCTCCGGTTCTGCATGTCAAACGTACTGTGGAGTGGTGAATACACCAGAAAACTTGTTTCTCGCATTAAATAGCTCGAAAAGAGCGATCTAGATAATTCTGCATACTTCTGACAGAAGTCTCACCATGATTATCGTAGAAAATGCATACCTCAGCTTGAAATCTCACGAAAATCAAAATGTCGCCGGTTGTGCATATCAAAGGCACTGTGGAGTGGTGAAAACACCGGAAAACGTGTTTCTCGCATTAAATAGCTCGAAAAGAGCGATATAGATGATTCTGCATACTTCTGACAGAAGTCTCACCAAGATTATCGTACAAAATGCATATTTCAGCTTGAACCCCGACCAAATCCAAGATGTCGCCGGTTCTGCATATCAAACGCACTGTGGGGTGGCGAAAACACCAGAAAACGTGTATCTCGCATTAAATAGCCCGAAAAGAGCGATCTAGATGATTCTGCATACTTCTGACAGAAGACTCACCAAGATTATCGTAGAAAATGCATACCTCTGCTTGAAACACCACGAGAATCAAGATATCGCCGGTTCTGCATATCAAACGCACTGTGGAATGTTCAAAACACCAGAAAACTTGTTTTTCGCATTAGATAGCTCGAAACGAGCGATATAGATGATTCTGCATACTTCTGACAGAAGACTCACCAAGATTATCGTAGAAAATGCATACCTCTGCTTGAAACACCACCAAAATCAAGATATCGCCGGTTCTGCATATCAAACGCACTGTGGAATGTTGAAAACACCAGATAACGTGTTTCTCGCATTAAGTAGCTCGAAACGAGCGATCTAGATGATTCTGCATACTTCTGACACAAGTCTCACCAAGATTATCGTACAAAATGCATATTTCAGCTTGAACCCCGACCAAATCCAAGATGTCGCCGGTTCTGCATATCAAACGCACTGTGGGGTGGCGAAAACACCAGAAAACGTGTATCTCGCATTAAATAGCCCGAAAAGAGCGATCTAGATGATTCTGCATACTTCTGACAGAAGACTCACCAAGATTATCGTAGAAAATGCATACCTCTGCTTGAAACACCACCAAAATCAAGATATCGCCGGTTCTGCATATCAAACGCACTGTGGAATGTTGAAAACACCAGATAACGTGTTTCTCGCATTAAGTAGCTCGAAACGAGCGATCTAGATGATTCTGCATACTTCTGACACAAGTCTCACCAAGATTATCGTAGAAACTGCATATCTCAGATTGAAACCCGACGAAATCCAAGATCTCGCCGGTTCTGCATATCAAACGTACTGTGGAGTGGTGAATACACCAGAAAACGTGTATCTCGCATTAAATAGCCCGAAAAGAGCGATCTAGATGATTCTGCATACTTCTGACAGAAGACTCACCAAGATTATCGTAAAAAATGCATACCTCAGCTTGAAACCCGACCGAAACCAAGATATCTCCGGTTCTGCATGTCAAACGTTCTGTGTAGTGGTGAATACACCAGAAAACTTGTTTCTCGCATTAAATAGCTCGAAAAGAGCGATCTAGATAATTCTGCATACTTCTGACAGAAGTCTCACCAAGATTATCGTAGAAAATGCATACCTCAGCTTGAAACACCACGAAAATCAAGATATCGCCGGTTCTGCATATCAAACGCACTGTGGTATGTTGAAAGCAGCAGAAAACTGGTTTTTTCGCATTAGATAACTCGATACGAGCGATCTAGATGATTCTGCATACTTCTGATTGAAGTCTCACCAAGATTATCGCAGAAAATGCATATCTCTGCTTGAAACCCGACGGAATCCAAGATGTCGCCGGTTCTGCATATCAAACGTACTGTGGAGTGGTGAATACACCAGAAAGCGTGTATCTCGCATTAAATAGCCCGAAAAGAGCGGTCTAGATGATTCTGCATACTTCTGACAGAAGACTCACCAAGATTATCGTTAAAAATGCATACCACAGCTTGAAACACCACGAAAATCAAGATATCTCCGGTTCTGCACATCAAACGGACTGTGGAGTGGTGAAAACACCAGAAAACTTGTTTTTTCGCATTAGATAGCTCGAAACGAGCGATCTAGATGATTCTGCATACTTCTGACTGAAGTCTCACCAAGATTATCGCAGAAAATGCATATCTCTGCTTGAAACCCGACGAAATCCAAGATGTCGCCGGTTCTGCATATCAAACGTACTGTGGAGTGGTGAATACACCAGAAAACGTGTATCTCGCATTAAATAGCCCGAAAAGAGCGATCTAGATGATTCTACATACTTCTGGCAGAAGACTCACCAAGATTATCGTAAAAAATGCATACCTCAGCTTGAAACACCACGAAAATCAAGATATCGCCGGTTCTGCATATCAAACGCACTGTGGGGTGGCGAAAACACCAGAAAACGTGTATCTCGCATTAAACAGCCCGAAAAGAGCGATCTAGATGATTCTGCATACTTCTGACAGAAGACTCACCAAGATTATCGTAGAAAATGCATACCTATGCTTGAAACACCACGAGAATCAAGATATCGCCGGTTCTGCATATCAAACGCACTGTGGAATGTTCAAAACACCAGAAAACTTGTTTTTCGCATTAGATAGCTCGAAACGAGCGATATAGATGATTCTGCATACTTCTGACTGAAGTCTCACCAAGATTATCGCAGAAAATACATATCTCAGCTTGAAACCCGACGAAATCGAAGATGTCGCCGGTTCTGCATATCAAACGCACTGTGGAATGTTGAAAACACCAGATAACGTGTTTCTCGCATTAAGTAGCTCGAAACGAGCGATCTAGATGATTCTGCATACTTCTGACACAAGTCTCACCAAGATTATCGTAGAAACTGCATATCTCAGATTGAAACCCGACGAAATCCAAGATCTCGCCGGTTCTGCATATCAAACGTACTGTGGAGTGGTGAATACACCAGAAAACGTGTATCTCGCATTAAATAGCCCGAAAAGAGCGATCTAGATGATTCTGCATACTTCTGACAGAAGACTCACCAAGATTATCGTAAAAAATGCATACCTCAGCTTGAAACCCGACCGAAACCAAGATATCTCCGGTTCTGCATGTCAAACGTTCTGTGTAGTGGTGAATACACCAGAAAACTTGTTTCTCGCATTAAATAGCTCGAAAAGAGCGATCTAGATAATTCTGCATACTTCTGACAGAAGTCTCACCATGATTATCGTAGAAAATGCATACCTCAGCTTGAAACACCACGAAAATCATGATATCGCCGGTTCTGCATATCAAACGCACTGTGGTATGTTGCAAGCAGCAGAAAACTGGTTTTTTCGCATTAGATAACTCGATACGAGCGATCTAGATGATTCTGCATACTTCTGACTGAAGTCTCACCAAGATTATCGCAGAAAATGCATATCTCTGCTTGAAACCCGACGGAATCCAAGATGTCGCCAGTTCTGCATATCAAACGTACTGTGGAGTGGTGAATACACCAGAAAACGTGTATCTCGCATTAAATAGCCCGAAAAGAGCGGTCTAGATGATTCTGCATACTTCTGACAGAAGACTCACCAAGATTATCGTTAAAAATGCATACCTCAGCTTGAAACACCACGAAAATCAAGATATCGCCGGTTCTGCATATCAAACGCACTGTGGGGTGGCGAAAACACCAGAAAACGTGTATCTCGCATTAAACAGCCCGAAAAGAGCGATCTAGATGATTCTGCATACTTCTGACAGAAGACTCACCAAGATTATCGTAGAAAATGCATACCTATGCTTGAAACACCACGAGAATCAAGATATCGCCGGTTCTGCATATCAAACGCACTGTGGAATGTTCAAAACACCAGAAAACTTGTTTTTCGCATTAGATAGCTCGAAACGAGCGATATAGATGATTCTGCATACTTCTGACTGAAGTCTCACCAAGATTATCGCAGAAAATACATATCTCAGCTTGAAACCCGACGAAATCGAAGATGTCGCCGGTTCTGCATATCAAACGCACTGTGGAATGTTGAAAACACCAGATAACGTGTTTCTCGCATTAAGTAGCTCGAAACGAGCGATCTAGATGATTCTGCATACTTCTGACACAAGTCTCACCAAGATTATCGTAGAAACTGCATATCTCAGATTGAAACCCGACGAAATCCAAGATCTCGCCGGTTCTGCATATCAAACGTACTGTGGAGTGGTGAATACACCAGAAAACGTGTATCTCGCATTAAATAGCCCGAAAAGAGCGATCTAGATGATTCTGCATACTTCTGACAGAAGACTCACCAAGATTATCGTAAAAAATGCATACCTCAGCTTGAAACCCGACCGAAACCAAGATATCTCCGGTTCTGCATGTCAAACGTTCTGTGTAGTGGTGAATACACCAGAAAACTTGTTTCTCGCATTAAATAGCTCGAAAAGAGCGATCTAGATAATTCTGCATACTTCTGACAGAAGTCTCACCATGATTATCGTAGAAAATGCATACCTCAGCTTGAAACACCACGAAAATCATGATATCGCCGGTTCTGCATATCAAACGCACTGTGGTATGTTGCAAGCAGCAGAAAACTGGTTTTTTCGCATTAGATAACTCGATACGAGCGATCTAGATGATTCTGCATACTTCTGACTGAAGTCTCACCAAGATTATCGCAGAAAATGCATATCTCTGCTTGAAACCCGACGGAATCCAAGATGTCGCCAGTTCTGCATATCAAACGTACTGTGGAGTGGTGAATACACCAGAAAACGTGTATCTCGCATTAAATAGCCCGAAAAGAGCGGTCTAGATGATTCTGCATACTTCTGACAGAAGACTCACCAAGATTATCGTTAAAAATGCATACCTCAGCTTGAAACACCACGAAAATCAAGATATCTCCGGTTCTGCACATCAAACGGACTGTGGAGTGGTGAAAACACCAGAAAACTTGTTTTTTCGCATTAGATAGCTCGAAACGAGCGATCTAGATGATTCTGCATACTTCTGACTGAAGTCTCACCAAGATTATCGCAGAAAATGCATATCTCTGCTTGAAACCCGACGAAATCCAAGATGTCGCCGGTTCTGCATATCAAACGTACTGTGGAGTGGTGAATACACCAGAAAGCGTGTATCTCGCATTAAATAGCCCGAAAAGAGCGATCTAGATGATTCTGCGTACTTCTGACCGAAGACTCACCAAGATTATCGTAAAAAATGCATACCTCAGCTTGAAACACCACGAAAATCAAGATATCGCCGGTTCTGCATATCAAACGCACGGTGGAATGTTGAAAGCACCAGAAAACTTGTTTTTTCGCTTTAGATAGCACGAAACGAGCGATCTAGATGATTCTGCATACTTCTGACTGAAGTCTCACCAAGATTATCGCAGAAAATGCATATCTCTGCTTGAAACCCGACGAAATCCAAGATGTCGCCGGTTCTGCATATCAAACGTACTGTGGAGTGGTGAATACACCAGAAAACGTGTATCTCGCATTAAATAGCCCGAAAAGAGCGATCTAGATGATTCTGCATACTTCTGACAGAAGACACACCAAGATTATCGTAAAAAATGCATACCTCAGCTTGAAACCCGACCGAAACCAAGATATCTCCGGTTCTGCATGCCAAACGTACTGTGCAGTGGTGAATACACCAGAAAACTTGTTTCTCGCATTAAATAGCTCGAAAAGAGCGATCTAGATAATTCTGCATACTTCTGACAGAAGTCTCACCAAGATTATCGTAGAAAATGCATACCTCAGCTTGAAACACCACGAAAATCAAGATATCGCCGGTTCTGCATATCAAACGCACTGTGGTATGTTGAAAGCAGCAGAAAACTGGTTTTTTCGCATTAGATAACTCGATACGAGCGATCTAGATGATTCTGCATACTTCTGACAGAAGTCTCACCAAGATTATCGTACAAAATGCATATTACAGCTTGAACCCCGACCAAATCCAAGATGTCGCCGGTTCTACATATCAAACGCACTGTGGGGTGGCGAAAACACCAGAAAACCTGTTTCTCGCATTAAATAGCACGAAAAGAGCGATCTCGAATATTCTGCATACTTCTGACAGAAGTCTCACCAAGATTATCGCAGAAAATGCATATCTCAGCTTGAAACCCGACCGAAACCAAGATATCTCCGGTTCTGCATATCAAACGCACTGTGGGGTGGCGAAAACACCAGAAAACGTGTTTCTCGCATTAAATAGCTCGAAAAGAGCGATCTCGATTATTCTGCATACTTCTGACAGAAGTCTCACCAAGATTATCGCAGAAAATGCATATCTCAGCTTGAAACCCGACCGAAACCAAGATATCTCCGGTTCTGCATATCAAACGCACTGTGGGGTGGCGAAAACACCAGAAAACGTGTTTCTCGCATTAAATAGCTCGAAAAGAGCGATATAGCTGATTCTGCATACTTCTGACAGAAGACTCACCAAGATTATCGTAGAAAATGCATATCTCAGCTTGAAACCCTACCGAAATCAAGATATCTCCGTTTCTGCACATCAAACGGACTGTGGAGTGGTGAAAACACCAGAAAACTTGTTTTTTCGCATTAGATAGCTCGAAACGAGCGATCTAGATGATTCAGCATACTTCTGACTGAAGTCTCACCAAGATTATCGCAGAAAATGCATATCTCTGCTTGAAACCCGACGAAATCCAAGATGTCGCCGGTTCTGCATATCAAACGTACTGTGGAGTGGTGAATACACCAGAAAACGTGTATCTTGCATTAAATAGCCCGAAAAGAGCGATCTAGATGATTCTGCATACTTCTGACAGAAGACTCACCAAGATTATCGTAAAAAATGCATACCTCAGCTTGAAACACCACGAAAATCAAGATATCGCCGGTTCTGCATATCAAACGCACTGTGGAATGTTGAAAACACCAGAAAACTTGTTTTCTCGCATTAGATAGCTCGAAACGAGCGATCTAGATGATTCTGCATACTTCTGACTGAAGTCTCACCAAGATTATCGCAGAAAATACATATCTCAGCTTGAAACCCGACGAAATCCAAGATGTCGCCCGTTCTGCATATCAAACGTACTGTGGAGTGGTGAATACACCAGAAAACGTGTATCTCGCATTAAATAGCCCGAAAAGAGCGATCTAGATGATTCTGCATACTTCTGACTGAAGTCTCACCAAGATTATCGCAGAAAATGCATATCTCTGCTTGAAACCCGACGAAATCCAAGATGTCGCCGGTTCTGCATATCAAACGTACTGTGGAGTGGTGAATACACCAGAAAACGTGTATCTCGCATTAAATAGCCCGAAAAGAGCGATCTAGATGATTCTACATACTTCTGGCAGAAGACTCATCAAGATTATCGTAAAAAATGCATACCTCAGCTTGAAACACCACGAAAATCAAGATATCGCCGGTTCTGCATATCAAACGCACTGTGGAATGTTGAAAGCACCAGAAAACTTGTTTTTTCGCTTTAGATAGCACGAAACGAGCGATCTAGATGATTCTGCATACTTCTGACTGAAGTCTCACCAAGATTATCGCAGAAAATGCATATCTCAGCTTGAAACCCGACGAAATCCTAGATGTCGCCGGTTCTGCATATCAAACGCACTGTGGGGTGGCGAAAACACCAGAAAACGTGTAACTCGCATTAAATAGCCCGAAAAGAGCGATCTAGATGATTCTGCATACTTCTGACAGAAGACTCACCAAGATTATCGTAGAAAATGCATACCTCTGCTTGAAACACCACGAGAATCAAGATATCGCCGGTTCTGCATATCAAACGCACTGTGGAATGTTCAAAACACCAGAAAACTTGTTTTTCGCATTAGATAGCTCGAAACGAGCGATATAGATGATTCTGCATACTTCTGCCTGAAGTCTCACCAAGATTATCGCAGAAAATACATATCTCAGCTTGAAACCCGACGAAATCGAAGATGTCGCCGGTTCTGCATATCAAACGTACTGTGGAGTGGTGAATACACCAGAAAACTTGTTTCTCGCATTAAATAGCTCGAAAAGTGCGATCTAGATGATTCTGCATACGTCTGACAGAAGTCTCACCAAGATTATCGCAGAAAATGCATACCTCAGCTTGAAATCTCACGAAAATCAAGATGTCGCCGGTTCTGCATATCAAAGGCACTGTGGAGTGGTAAAAACACCAGAAAACGTGTTTCTCGCATTAAATAGCTCGAAAAGAGCGATATAGATGATTCTGCATACTTCTGACAGAAGACTCACCAAGATTATCGCAGAAAATTCATACCTCAGCTTGAAATACCACCAAAATCAAGATATCGCCGGTTCTGCATATCAAACGCACTGTGGAATGTTGAAAACACCAGATAACGTGTTTCTCGCATTAAGTAGCTCGAAACGAGCGATCTAGATGATTCTGCATACTTCTGACACAAGTCTCACCAAGATTATCGTAGAAACTGCATATCTCAGATTGAAACCCGACGAAATCCAAGATCTCGCCGGTTCTGCATATCAAACGTACTGTGGAGTGGTGAATACACCAGAAAACGTGTATCTCGCATTAAATAGCCCGAAAAGAGCGATCTAGATGATTCTGCATACTTCTGACAGAAGACACACCAAGATTATCGTAAAAAATGCATACCTCAGCTTGAAACCCGACCGAAACCAAGATATCTCCGGTTCTGCATGCCAAACGTACTGTGCAGTGGTGAATACACCAGAAAACTTGTTTCTCGCATTAAATAGCTCGAAAAGAGCGATCTAGATAATTCTGCATACTTCTGACAGAAGTCTCACCAAGATTATCGTAGAAAATGCATACCTCAGCTTGAAACACCACGAAAATCAAGATATCGCCGGTTCTGCATATCAAACGCACTGTGGTATGTTGAAAGCAGCAGAAAACTGGTTTTTTCGCATTAGATAACTCGATACGAGCGATCTAGATGATTCTGCATACTTCTGACAGAAGTCTCACCAAGATTATCGTACAAAATGCATATTACAGCTTGAACCCCGACCAAATCCAAGATGTCGCCGGTTCTACATATCAAACGCACTGTGGGGTGGCGAAAACACCAGAAAACCTGTTTCTCGCATTAAATAGCACGAAAAGAGCGATCTCGAATATTCTGCATACTTCTGACAGAAGTCTCACCAAGATTATCGCAGAAAATGCATATCTCAGCTTGAAACCCGACCGAAACCAAGATATCTCCGGTTCTGCATATCAAACGCACTGTGGGGTGGCGAAAACACCAGAAAACGTGTTTCTCGCATTAAATAGCTCGAAAAGAGCGATCTCGATTATTCTGCATACTTCTGACAGAAGTCTCACCAAGATTATCGCAGAAAATGCATATCACAGCTTGAAACCCGACCGAAACCAAGATATCTCCGGTTCTGCATATCAAACGCACTGTGGGGTGGCGAAAACACCAGAAAACGTGTTTCTCGCATTAAATAGCTCGAAAAGAGCGATATAGCTGATTCTGCATACTTCTGATAGAAGACTCACCAAGATTATCGTAGAAAATGCATATCTCAGCTTGAAACCCTACCGAAATCAAGATATCTCCGTTTCTGCACATCAAACGGACTGTGGAGTGGTGAAAACACCAGAAAACTTGTTTTTTCGCATTAGATAGCTCGAAACGAGCGATCTAGATGATTCAGCATACTTCTGACTGAAGTCTCACCAAGATTATCGCAGAAAATGCATATCTCTGCTTGAAACCCGACGAAATCCAAGATGTCGCCGGTTCTGCATATCAAACGTACTGTGGAGTGGTGAATACACCAGAAAACGTGTATCTTGCATTAAATAGCCCGAAAAGAGCGATCTAGATGATTCTGCATACTTCTGACAGAAGACTCACCAAGATTATCGTAAAAAATGCATACCTCAGCTTGAAACACCACGAAAATCAAGATATCGCCGGTTCTGCATATCAAACGCACTGTGGAATGTTGAAAACACCAGAAAACTTGTTTTCTCGCATTAGATAGCTCGAAACGAGCGATCTAGATGATTCTGCATACTTCTGACTGAAGTCTCACCAAGATTATCGCAGAAAATACATATCTCAGCTTGAAACCCGACGAAATCCAAGATGTCGCCCGTTCTGCATATCAAACGTACTGTGGAGTGGTGAATACACCAGAAAACGTGTATCTCGCATTAAATAGCCCGAAAAGAGCGATCTAGATGATTCTGCATACTTCTGACTGAAGTCTCACCAAGATTATCGCAGAAAATGCATATCTCTGCTTGAAACCCGACGAAATCCAAGATGTCGCCGGTTCTGCATATCAAACGTACTGTGGAGTGGTGAATACACCAGAAAACGTGTATCTCGCATTAAATAGCCCGAAAAGAGCGATCTAGATGATTCTACATACTTCTGGCAGAAGACTCACCAAGATTATCGTAAAAAATGCATACCTCAGCTTGAAACACCACGAAAATCAAGATATCGCCGGTTCTGCATATCAAACGCACTGTGGAATGTTGAAAGCACCAGAAAACTTGTTTTTTCGCTTTAGATAGCACGAAACGAGCGATCTAGATGATTCTGCATACTTCTGACTGAAGTCTCACCAAGATTATCGCAGAAAATGCATATCTCAGCTTGAAACCCGACGAAATCCTAGATGTCGCCGGTTCTGCATATCAATCGTACTGTGGAGTGGTGAATACACAAGAAAACGTGTATCTCGCATTACATAGCCCGAAAACAGCGATCTAGATGATTCTGCATACTTCTGACAGAAGACTCACCAAGATTATCGTAAAAAATGCATACCTCAGCTTGAAACCCGACCGAAACCAAGATATCTCCGGTTCTGCATGTCAAACGTACTGTGGAGTGGTGAATACACCAGAAAACTTGTTTCTCGCATTAAATAGCTCGAAAAGAGCGATCTAGATAATTCTGCATACTTCTGACAGAAGTCTCACCATGATTATCGTAGAAAATGCATACCTCAGCTTGAAATCTCACGAAAATCAAGATGTCGCCGGTTGTGCATATCAAAGGCACTGTGGAGTGGTGAAAACACCGGAAAACGTGTTTCTCGCATTAAATAGCTCGAAAAGAGCGATATAGATGATTCTGCATACTTCTGACAGAAGTCTCACCAAGATTATCGTACAAAATGCATATTTCAGCTTGAACCCCGACCAAATCCAAGATGTCGCCGGTTCTGCATATCAAACGCACTGTGGGGTGGCGAAAACACCAGAAAACGTGTATCTCGCATTAAATAGCCCGAAAAGAGCGATCTAGATGATTCTGCATACTTCTGACAGAAGACTCACCAAGATTATCGTAGAAAATGCATACCTCTGCTTGAAACACCACGAGAATCAAGATATCGCCGGTTCTGCATATCAAACGCACTGTGGAATGTTCAAAACACCAGAAAACTTGTTTTTCGCGTTAGATAGCTCGAAACGAGCGATATAGATGATTCTGCATACTTCTGACTGAAGTCTCACCAAGATTATCGCAGAAAATACATATCTCAGCTTGAAACCCGACGAAATCGAAGATGTCGCCGGTTCTGCATATCAAACGTACTGTGGAGTGGTGAATACACCAGAAAACTTGTTTCTCGCATTAAATAGCTCGAAAAGTGCGATCTAGATGATTCTGCATACTTCTGACAGAAGTCTCACCAAGATTATCGCAGAAAATGCATACCTCAGCTTGAAATCTCACGAAAATCAAGATGTCGCCGGTTCTGCATATCAAAGGCACTGTGGAGTGGTAAAAACACCAGAAAACGTGTTTCTCGCATTAAATAGCTCGAAAAGAGCGATATAGATGATTCTGCATACTTCTGACAGAAAACTCACCAAGATTATCGCAGAAAATTCATACCTCAGCTTGAAATACCACCAAAATCAAGATATCGCCGGTTCTGCATATCAAACGCACTGTGGAATGTTGAAAACACCAGATAACGTGTTTCTCGCATTAAGTAGCTCGAAACGAGCGATCTAGATGATTCTGCATACTTCTGACACAAGTCTCACCAAGATTATCGTAGAAACTGCATATCTCAGATTGAAACCCGACGAAATCCAAGATCTCGCCGGTTCTGCATATCAAACGTACTGTGGAGTGGTGAATACACCAGAAAACGTGTATCTCGCATTAAATAGCCCGAAAAGAGCGATCTAGATGATTCTGCATACTTCTGACAGAAGACTCACCAAGATTATCGTAAAAAATGCTTACCTCAGCTTGAAACCCGACCGAAACCAAGATATCTCCGGTTCTGCATGTCAAACGTTCTGTGTAGTGGTGAATACACGAGAAAACTTGTTTCTCGCATTAAATAGCTCGAAAAGAGCGATCTAGATAATTCTGCATACTTCTGACAGAAGTCTCACCAAGATTATCGTAGAAAATGCATACCTCAGCTTGAAACACCACGATGATCAAGATATCGCCGGTTCTGCATATCAAACGCACTGTGGTATGTTGGAAGCAGCAGAAAACTGGTTTTTTCGCATTAGATAACTCGATACGAGCGATCTAGATGATTCTGCATACTTCTGACTGAAGTCTCACCAAGATTATCGCAGAAAATGCATATCTCTGCTTGAAACCCGACGGAATCCAAGATGTCGCCGGTTCTGCATATCAAACGTACTGTGGAGTGGTGAATACACCAGAAAACGTGTATCTCGCATTAAATAGCCCGAAAAGAGCGGTCTAGATGATTCTGCATACTTTTGACAGAAGACTCACCAAGATTATCGTTAAAAATGCATACCTCAGCTTGAAACACCACGAAAATCAAGATATCTCCGGTTCTGCACATCAAACGGACTGTGGAGTGGTGAAAACACCAGAAAACTTGTTTTTTCGCATTAGATAGCTCGAAACGAGCGATCTAGATGATTCTGCATACTTCTGACTGAAGTCTCACCAAGATTATCGCAGAAAATGCATATCTCTGCTTGAAACCCGACGAAATCCAAGATGTCGCCGGTTCTGCATATCAAACGTACTGTGGAGTGGTGAATACACCAGAAAGCGTGTATCTCGCATTAAATAGCCCGAAAAGTGCGATCTAGATGATTCTGCGTACTTCTGACAGAAGATTCACCAAGATTATCGTAAAAAATGCATACCTCAGCTTGAAACACCACGAAAATCAAGATATCGCCGGTTCTGCATATCAAACGCACGGTGGAATGTTGAAAGCACCAGAAAACTTGTTTTTTCGCTTTAGATAGCACGAAACGAGCGATCTAGATGATTCTGCATACTTCTGACTGAAGTCTCACCAAGATTATCGCAGAAAATGCATATCTCTGCTTGAAACCCGACGAAATCCAAGATGTCGCCGGTTCTGCATATCAAACGTACTGTGGAGTGGTGAATACACCAGAAAACGTGTATCTCGCATTAAATAGCCCGAAAAGAGCGATCTAGATGATTCTGCATACTTCTGACAGAAGACACACCAAGATTATCGTAAAAAATGCATACCTCAGCTTGAAACCCGAGCGAAACCAAGATATCTCCGGTTCTGCATGCCAAACGTACTGTGCAGTGGTGAATACACCAGAAAACTTGTTTCTCGCATTAAATAGCTCGAAAAGAGCGATCTAGATAATTCTGCATACTTCTGACAGAAGTCTCACCAAGATTATCGTAGAAAATGCATACCTCAGCTTGAAACACCACGAAAATCAAGATATCGCCGGTTCTGCATATCAAACGCACTGTGGTATGTTGAAAGCAGCAGAAAACTGGTTTTTTCGCATTAGATAACTCGATACGAGCGATCTAGATGATTCTGCATACTTCTGACAGAAGTCTCAGCAAGATTATCGCAGAAAATGCATACCTCAGCTTGAAATCTCACGAAAATCAAGATGTCGCCGGTTCTGCATATCAAAGGCACTGTGGAGTGGTGAAAACACCGGAAAACGTGTTTCTCGCATTAAATAGCTCGAAAAGAGCGATATAGATGATTCTGCATACTTCTGACAGAAGTCTCACCAAGATTATCGTACAAAATGCATATTTCAGCTTGAACCCCGACCAAATCCAAGATGTCGCCGGTTCTACATATCAAACGCACTGTGGGGTGGCGAAAACACCAGAAAACCTGTTTCTCGCATTAAATAGCACGAAAAGAGCGATCTCGATTATTCTGCATACTTCTGACAGAAGTCTCACCAAGATTATCGCAGAAAATGCATATCTCAGCTTGAAACCCGACCGAAACCAAGATATCTCCGGTTCTGCATATCAAACGCACTGTGGGGTGGCGAAAACACCAGAAAACGTGTTTCTCGCATTAAATAGCTCGAAAAGAGCGATCTCGATTATTCTGCATACTTCTGACAGAAGTCTCACCAAGATTATCGCAGAAAATGCATATCTCAGCTTGAAACCCGACCGAAACCAAGATATCTCCGGTTCTGCATATCAAACGCACTGTGGGGTGGCGAAAACACCAGAAAACGTGTTTCTCGCATTAAATAGCTCGAAAAGAGCGATATAGCTGATTCTGCATACTTCTGACAGAAGACTCACCAAGATTATCGTAGAAAATGCATATCTCAGCTTGAAACCCTACCGAAATCAAGATATCTCCGGTTCTGCACATCAAACGGACTGTGGAGTGGTGAAAACACCAGAAAACTTGTTTTTTCGCATTAGATAGCTCGAAACGAGCGATCTAGATGATTCAGCATACTTCTGACTGAAGTCTCACCAAGATTATCGCAGAAAATGCATATCTCTGCTTGAAACCCGACGAAATCCAAGATGTCGCCGGTTCTGCATATCAAACGTACTGTGGAGTGGTGAATACACCAGAAAGCGTGTATCTCGCATTAAATAGCCCGAAAAGTGCGATCTAGATGATTCTGCGTACTTCTGACAGAAGACTCACCAAGATTATCGTAAAAAATGCATACCTCAGCTTGAAACACCACGAAAATCAAGATATCGCCGGTTCTGCATATCAAACGCACGGTGGAATGTTGAAAGCACCAGAAAACTTGTTTTTTCGCTTTAGATAGCACGAAACGAGCGATCTAGATGATTCTGCATACTTCTGACTGAAGTCTCACCAAGATTATCGCAGAAAATGCATATCTCTGCTTGAAACCCGACGAAATCCAAGATGTCGCCGGTTCTGCATATCAAACGTACTGTGGAGTGGTGAATACACCAGAAAACGTGTATCTCGCATTAAATAGCCCGAAAAGAGCGATCTAGATGATTCTGCATACTTCTGACAGAAGACACACCAAGATTATCGTAAAAAATGCATACCTCAGCTTGAAACCCGAGCGAAACCAAGATATCTCCGGTTCTGCATGCCAAACGTACTGTGCAGTGGTGAATACACCAGAAAACTTGTTTCTCGCATTAAATAGCTCGAAAAGAGCGATCTAGATAATTCTGCATACTTCTGACAGAAGTCTCACCAAGATTATCGTAGAAAATGCATACCTCAGCTTGAAACACCACGAAAATCAAGATATCGCCGGTTCTGCATATCAAACGCACTGTGGTATGTTGAAAGCAGCAGAAAACTGGTTTTTTCGCATTAGATAACTCGATACGAGCGATCTAGATGATTCTGCATACTTCTGACAGACGTCTCAGCAAGATTATCGCAGAAAATGCATACCTCAGCTTGAAATCTCACGAAAATCAAGATGTCGCCGGTTCTGCATATCAAAGGCACTGTGGAGTGGTGAAAACACCGGAAAACGTGTTTCTCGCATTAAATAGCTCGAAAAGAGCGATATAGATGATTCTGCATACTTCTGACAGAAGTCTCACCAAGATTATCGTACAAAATGCATATTTCAGCTTGAACCCCGACAAAATCCAAGATGTCGCCGGTTCTACATATCAAACGCACTGTGGGGTGGCGAAAACACCAGAAAACCTGTTTCTCGCATTAAATAGCACGAAAAGAGCGATCTCGATTATTCTGCATACTTCTGACAGAAGTCTCACCAAGATTATCGCAGAAAATGCATATCTCAGCTTGAAACCCGACCGAAACCAAGATATCTCCGGTTCTGCATATCAAACGCACTGTGGGGTGGCGAAAACACCAGAAAACGTGTTTCTCGCATTAAATAGCTCGAAAAGAGCGATCTCGATTATTCTGCATACTTCTGACAGAAGTCTCACCAAGATTATCGCAGAAAATGCATATCTCAGCTTGAAACCCGACCGAAACCAAGATATCTCCGGTTCTGCATATCAAACGCACTGTGGGGTGGCGAAAACACCAGAAAACGTGCTTCTCGCATTAAATAGCTCGAAAAGAGCGATATAGCTGATTCTGCATACTTCTGACAGAAGACTCACCAAGATTATCGTAGAAAATGCATATCTCAGCTTGAAACCCTACCGAAATCAAGATATCTCCGGTTCTGCACATCAAACGGACTGTGGAGTGGTGAAAACACCAGAAAACTTGTTTTTTCGCATTAGATAGCTCGAAACGAGCGATCTAGATGATTCAGCATACTTCTGACTGAAGTCTCACCAAGATTATCGCAGAAAATGCATATCTCTGCTTGAAACCCGACGAAATCCAAGATGTCGCCGGTTCTGCATATCAAACGTACTGTGGAGTGGTGAATACACCAGAAAACGTGTATCTTGCATTAAATAGCCCGAAAAGAGCGATCTAGATGATTCTGCATACTTCTGACAGAAGACTCACCAAGATTATCGTAAAAAATGCATACCTCAGCTTGAAACACCACGAAAATCAAGATATCGCCGGTTCTGCATATCAAACGCACTGTGGAATGTTGAAAACACCAGAAAACTTGTTTTCTCGCATTAGATAGCTCGAAACGAGCGATCTAGATGATTCTGCATACTTCTGACTGAAGTCTCACCAAGATTATCGCAGAAAATACATATCTCAGCTTGAAACCCGACGAAATCCAAGATGTCGCCCGTTCTGCATATCAAACGTACTGTGGAGTGGTGAATACACCAGAAAACGTGTATCTCGCATTAAATAGCCCGAAAAGAGCGATCTAGATGATTCTGCATACTTCTGACAGAAGACTCACCAAGATTATCGTAGAAAATGCATACCTCAGCTTGAAATCTCACGAAAATCAAGATGTCGCCGGTTCTGCATATCAAAGGCACTGTGGAGTGGTAAAAACACCAGAAAACGTGTTTCTCGCATTAAATAGCTCGAAAAGAGCGATATAGATGATTCTGCATACTTCTGACAGAAGACTCACCAAGATTATCGTAGAAAATGCATATCTCAGCTTGAAACCCGACCGAAATCAAGATATCTCCGGTTCTGCATGTCAAATGTACTGTGGAGTGGTGAATACACCAGAAAACGTGTTTCTCGCATTAAGTAGCTCGAAAAGAGCGATCTCGAAGATTCTGCGTACTTCTGATAGAAGACTCGCCAAGATTATCGCAGAAAATTCATACCTCAGCTTGAAACACCACCAAAATCAAGATATCGCCGGTTCTGCATATCAAACGCACTGTGGAATGTTGAAAACACCAGAAAACTTGTTTTTTCGCATTAGATAGCTCGAAACGAGCGATCTAGATGATTCTGCATACTTCTGACTGAAGTCTCACCAAGATTATCGTAGAAACTGCATATGTCAGCTGGAACCCCGACGAAATCCAAGATGTCGCCGGTTCTGCATATCAAACGCACTGTGGAGTGGTGAAAACACCAGATAACGTGTTTCTCGCATTAAGTAGCTCGAAAAGAGCGATCTCGAAGATTCTGCATACTTCTGATAGAAGACTCGCCAAGATTATCGCAGAAAATTCATACCTCAGCTTGAAACACCACCAAAATCAAGATATCGCCGGTTCTGCATATCAAACGCACTGTGGGGTGGCGAAAACACCAGAAAACGTGTTTCTCGCATTAAATAGCTCGAAAAGAGCGATCTCGATTATTCTGCATACTTCTGACAGAAGTCTCACCAAGATTATCGCAGAAAATGCATATCTCAGCTTGAAACCCGACCGAAACCAAGATATCTCCGGTTCTGCATATGAAACGCACTGTGGGGTGGCGAAAACACCAGAAAACGTGTTTCTCGCATTAAACAGCTCGAAAAGAGCGATATAGCTGATTCTGCATACTTCTGACAGAAGACTCACCAAGATTATCGTAGAAAATGCATATCTCAGCTTGAAACCCGACCGAAATCAAGATATCTCCGCTTCTGCACATCAAACGGACTGTGGAGTGGTGAAAACACCAGAAAACTTGTTTTTTCGCATTAGATAGCTCGAAACGAGCGATCTAGATGATTCTGCATACTTCTGACTGAAGTCTCACCAAGATTATCGCAGAAAATGCATATCTCTGCTTGAAACCCGACGAAATCCAAGATGTCGCCGGTTCTGCATATCAAACGTACTGTGGAGTGGCGAATACACCAGAAAACGTGTATCTCGCATTAAATAGCCCGAAAAGAGCGATCTAGATGATTCTGCATACTTCTGACAGAAGACTCACCAAGATTATCGTAAAAAATGCATACCTCAGCTTGAAACACCACGAAAATCAAGATATCGCAGGTTCTGCATATCAAACGCACTGTGGAATGTTGAAAACACCAGAAGACTTGTTTTTTCGCATTAGATAGCTCGAAACGAGCGATCTAGATGATTCTGCATACTTCTGACTGAAGTCTCACCAAGATTATCATAGAAAATGCATATCTCTGCTTGAAACCCGACGAAATCCAAGATGTCGCCCGTTCTGCATATCAAACGTACTCTTGAGTGGTGAATACACCAGAAAACGTGTATCTCGCATTAAGTAGCCCGAAAAGAGCGATCTAGATGATTCTGCATACTTCTGACAGAAGACTCACCAAGATTATCGTAGAAAATGCATACCTCTGCTTGAAACACCACGAAAATCAAGATATCGCCGGTTCTGCATATCAAACGCACTGTGGAATGTTCAAAACACCAGAAAACTTGGTTTTCGCATTAGATAGCTCGAAACGAGCGATCTAGATGATTCTGCATACTTCTGACTGAAGTCTCACCAAGATTATCGCAGAAAATACATATCTCAGCTTGAAACCCGACGAAATCGAAGATGTCGCCGGTTCTGCATATCAAACGTACTGTGGTGTGGTGAATACACCAGAAAACTTGTTTCTCGCATTAAATAGCTCGAAAAGTGCGATCTAGATGATTCTGCATACTTCTGACAGAAGTCTCACCAAGATTATCGCAGAAAATGCATACCTCAGCTCGAAATCTCACGAAAATCAAGATGTCGCCGGTTCTGCATATCAAAGGCACTGCGGAGTGGTAAAAACACCAGAAAACGTGTTTCTTGCATTAAATAGCTCGAAAAGAGCGATATAGATGATTCTGCATACTTCTGACAGAAGACTCGCCAAGATTATCGCAGAAAATTCATACCTCAGCTTGAAACACCACCAAAATCAAGATATCGCCGGTTCTGCATATCAAACGCACTGTGGAATGTTGAAAACACCAGATAACGTGTTACTCGCATTAAGTAGCTCGAAAAGAGCGATCTCGAAGATTCTGCATCCTTCTGACTGAAGTATCACCAATATTATCGCAGAAAATGCATATCACAGCTTGAAACCCGACGAAAACCAAGATGTCGCCGGTTCTGCATATCAAACGCACTGTGGAATGTTGAAAACACCAGAAAACTTGTTTTTTCGCATTAGACAGCTCGAACCGAGCGATCTAGATGATTCTGCATACTTCTGACAGAAGTCTCACCAAGAGTATCGTAGAAACTGCATATCTCAGCTTGAAACCCGACGAAATACAAGATGTCGCCGGTTCTGCATATCAAACGCACTGTGTAGTGGTCAAAACACCAGATAACGTGTTTCTCGCATTAAATAGCTCGAAATGAGCGATATCGATGATTCTGCATACTTCGGACAGAAGTCTCACCATTATTATCGCAAAAAATGCGTATCTCAGCTTCAAAGCTCACGAAAATCAAGATGTCGCCGGTTCTGTAAATCAAACGCACTGCGGTGTGGTGAAAACAACCAGATAACGTGTATCTCGCATTAATTAGCTCGAAACGAGCGATCTAGATGATACTGCATACTTCTGACTGAAGTCTCACCAAGATTATCGTAGAAACTGCATATGTCAGCTGGAACCCCGACGAAATCCAAGATGTCGCCGGTTCTGCATATCAAACGCACTGTGGAGTGGTGAAAACACCAGATAACGTGTTTCTCGCATTAAGTAGCTCGAAAAGAGCGATCTCGAAGATTCTGCATACTTCTGATAGAAGACTCGCCAAGATTATCGCAGAAAATTCATACCTCAGCTTGAAACACCACCAAAATCAAGATATCGCCGGTTCTGCATATCAAACGCACTGTGGGGTGGCGAAAACACCAGAAAACGTGTTTCTCGCATTAAATAGCTCGAAAAGAGCGATCTCGATTATTCTGCATACTTCTGACAGAAGTCTCACCAAGATTATCGCAGAAAATGCATATCTCAGCTTGAAACCCGACCGAAACCAAGATATCTCCGGTTCTGCATATGAAACGCACTGTGGGGTGGCGAAAACACCAGAAAACGTGTTTCTCGCATTAAACAGCTCGAAAAGAGCGATATAGCTGATTCTGCATACTTCTGACAGAAGACTCACCAAGATTATCGTAGAAAATGCATATCTCAGCTTGAAACCCGACCGAAATCAAGATATCTCCGGTTCTGCACATCAAACGGACTGTGGAGTGGTGAAAACACCAGAAAACTTGTTTTTTCGCATTAGATAGCTCGAAACGAGCGATCTAGATGATTCTGCATACTTCTGACTGAAGTCTCACCAAGATTATCGCAGAAAATGCATATCTCTGCTTGAAACCCGACGAAATCCAAGATGTCGCCGGTTCTGCATATCAAACGTACTGTGGAGTGGCGAATACACCAGAAAACGTGTATCTCGCATTAAATAGCCCGAAAAGAGCGATCTAGATGATTCTGCATACTTCTGACAGAAGGCTCACCAAGATTATCGTAAAAAATGCATACCTCAGCTTGAAACACCACGAAAATCAAGATATCGCAGGTTCTGCATATCAAACGCACTGTGGAATGTTGAAAACACCAGAAGACTTGTTTTTTCGCATTAGATAGCTCGAAACGAGCGATCTAGATGATTCTGCATACTTCTGACTGAAGTCTCACCAAGATTATCATAGAAAATGCATATCTCTGCTTGAAACCCGACGAAATCCAAGATGTCGCCCGTTCTGCATATCAAACGTACTCTGGAGTGGTGAATACACCAGAAAACGTGTATCTCGCATTAAGTAGCCCGAAAAGAGCGA
Source organism: Anthophora plumipes (assembly GCA_951804975.1). Taxonomy (NCBI): domain Eukaryota; kingdom Metazoa; phylum Arthropoda; class Insecta; order Hymenoptera; family Apidae; genus Anthophora; species Anthophora plumipes. The sequence continues at coordinate 7,335,724 of OX638114.1, read as the reverse complement.
TCTAGATGATTCTGCATACTTCTGACAGAAGACTCACCAAGATTATCGTAGAAAATGCATACCTCTGCTTGAAACACCACGAAAATCAAGATATCGCCGGTTCTGCATATCAAACGCACTGTGGAATGTTCAAAACACCAGAAAACTTGGTTTTCGCATTAGATAGCTCGAAACGAGCGATCTAGATGATTCTGCATACTTCTGACTGAAGTCTCACCAAGATTATCGCAGAAAATACATATCTCACCTTGAAACCCGACGAAATCGAAGATGTCGCCGGTTCTGCATATCAAACGTACTGTGGTGTGGTGAATACACCAGAAAACATGTTTCTCGCATTAAATAGCTCGAAAAGTGCGATCTAGATGATTCTGCATACTTCTGACAGAAGTCTCACCAAGATTATCGCAGAAAATGCATACCTCAGCTCGAAATCTCACGAAAATCAAGATGTCGCCGGTTCTGCATATCAAAGGCACTGTGGAGTGGTAAAAACACCAGAAAACGTGTTTCTTGCATTAAATAGCTCGAAAAGAGCGATATAGATGATTCTGCATACTTCTGACAGAAGACTCGCCAAGATTATCGCAGAAAATTCATACCTCAGCTTGAAACACCACCAAAATCAAGATATCGCCGGTTCTGCATATCAAACGCACTGTGGAATGTTGAAAACACCAGATAACGTGTTACTCGCATTAAGTAGCTCGAAAAGAGCGATCTCGAAGATTCTGCATCCTTCTGACTGAAGTATCACCAATATTATCGCAGAAAATGCATATCACAGCTTGAAACCCGACGAAAACCAAGATGTCGCCGGTTCTGCATATCAACCGCACTGTGGAATGTTGAAAACACCAGAAAACTTGTTTTTTCGCATTAGACAGCTCGAACCGAGCGATCTAGATGATTCTGCATACTTCTGACAGAAGTCTCACCAAGAGTATCGTAGAAACTGCATATCTCAGCTTGAAACCCGACGAAATACAAGATGTCGCCGGTTCTGCATATCAAACGCACTGTGTAGTGGTCAAAACACCAGATAACGTGTTTCTCGCATTAAATAGCTCGAAATGAGCGATATCGATGATTCTGCATACTTCGGACAGAAGTCTCACCATTATTATCGCAAAAAATGCATATCTCAGCTTCAAAGCTCACGAAAATCAAGATGTCGCCGGTTCTGTAAATCAAACGCACTGCGGTGTGGTGAAAACAACCAGATAACGTGTATCTCGCATTAATTATCTCGAAACGAGCGATCTAGATGATACTGCATACTTCTGACTGGAGTATCACCAATATTATCGCAGAAAATGCATATCACAGCTTGAACCCCGACGAATACCAAGTTATCTCCGGTTCTGCATATCAAACGCACTGTGGAATGTTGAAAACACCAGAAAACTTGTTTTTTCGCATTAGACAGCTCGAACCGAGCGATCTAGATGATTCTGCATACTTCTGACAGAAGTCTCACCAAGATTATCGCAGAAAATGCATATCTCAGCTTGAAACCCGACCGAAACCAAGATATCTCCGGTTCTGCATATCAAACGCACTGTGGGGTGGCGAAAACACCAGAAAACGTGTTTCTCGCATTAAATAGCTCGAAAAGAGCGATCTCGATTATTCTGCATACTTCTGACAGAAGTCTCACCAAGATTATCGCAGAAAATGCATATCTCAGCTTGAAACCCGACCGAAACCAAGATATCTCCGGTTCTGCATATCAAACGCACTGTGGGGTGGCGAAGACACCAGAAAACGTGTTTCTCGCATTAAATAGCTCGAAAAGAGCGATATAGCTGATTCTGCATACTTCTGACAGAAGACTCACCAAGATTATCGTAGAAAATGCATATCTCAGCTTGAAACCCTACCGAAATCAAGATATCTCCGGTTCTGCACATCAAACGGTCTGTGGAGTGGTGAAAACACCAGAAAACTTGTTTTTTCGCATTAGATAGCTCGAAACGAGCGATCTAGATGATTCAGCATACTTCTGACTGAAGTCTCGCCAAGATTATCGCAGAAAATGCATATCTCTGCTTGAAACCCGACGAAATCCAAGATGTCGCCGGTTCTGCATATCAAACGTACTGTGGAGTGGTGAATACACCAGAAAACGTGTATCTTGCATTAAATAGCCCGAAAAGAGCGATCTAGATGATTCTGCATACTTCTGACAGAAGACTCACCAAGATTATCGTAAAAAATGCATACCTCAGCTTGAAACACCACGAAAATCAAGATATCGCCGGTTCTGCATATCAAACGCACTGTGGAATGTTGAAAACACCAGAAAACTTGTTTTCTCGCAATAGATAGCTCGAAACGAGCGATCTAGATGATTCTGCATACTTCTGACTGAAGTCTCACCAAGATTATCGCAGAAAATACATATCTCAGCTTGAAACCCGACGAAATCCAAGATGTCGCCCGTACTGCATATCAAACGTACTGTGGAGTGGTGAATACAACGGAAAACGTGTATCTCGCATTAAATAGCCCGAAAAGAGCGATCTAGATGATTCTGCATACTTCTGACAGAAGACTCACCAAGATTATCGTAGAAAATGCATACCTCAGCTTGAAATCTCACGAAAATCAAGATGTCGCCGGTTCTGCATATCAAAGGCACTGTGGAGTGGTAAAAACACCAGAAAACGTGTTTCTCGAATTAAATAGCTCGAAAAGAGCGATATAGATGATTCTGCATACTTCTGACAGAAGACTCACCAAGATTATCGTAGAAAATGCATATCTCAGCTTGAAACCCGACCGAAATCAAGATATCTCCGGTTCTGCATGTCAAATGTACTGTGGAGTGGTGAATACACCAGAAAACGTGTTTCTCGCATTAAGTAGCTCGAAAAGAGCGATCTCGAAGATTCTGCGTACTTCTGATAGAAGACTCGCCAAGATTATCGCAGAAAATTCATACCTCAGCTTGAAACACCACCAAAATCAAGATATCGCCGGTTCTGCATATCAAACGCACTGTGGAATGTTGAAAACACCAGAAAACTTGTTTTTTCGCATTAGATAGCTCGAAACGAGCGATCTAGATGATTCTGCATACTTCTGACTGAAGTCTCACCAAGATTATCGTAGAAACTGCATATGTCAGCTGGAACCCCGACGAAATCCAAGATGTCGCCGGTTCTGCATATCAAACGCACTGTGGAGTGGTGAAAACACCAGATAACGTGTTTCTCGCATTAAGTAGCTCGAAATGAGCGATCTCGAAGATTCTGCATACTTCTGATAGAAGACTCGCCAAGATTATCGCAGAAAATTCATACCTCAGCTTGAAACACCACCAAAATCAAGATATCGCCGGTTCTGCATATCAAACGCACTGTGGGGTGGCGAAAACACCAGAAAACGTGTTTCTCGCATTAAATAGCTCGAAAAGAGCGATCTCGATTATTCTGCATACTTCTGACAGAAGTCTCACCAAGATTATCGCAGAAAATGCATATCTCAGCTTGAAACCCGACCGAAACCAAGATATCTCCGGTTCTGCATATGAAACGCACTGTGGGGTGGCGAAAACACCAGAAAACGTGTTTCTCGCATTAAACAGCTCGAAAAGAGCGATATAGCTGATTCTGCATACTTCTGACAGAAGACTCACCAAGATTATCGTAGAAAATGCATATCTCAGCTTGAAACCCGACCGAAATCAAGATATCTCCGGTTCTGCACATCAAACGGACTGTGGAGTGGTGAAAACACCAGAAAACTTGTTTTTTCGCATTAGATAGCTCGAAACGAGCGATCTAGATGATTCTGCATACTTCTGACTGAAGTCTCACCAAGATTATCGCAGAAAATGCATATCTCTGCTTGAAACCCTACGAAATCCAAGATGTCGCCGGTTCTGCATATCAAACGTACTGTGGAGTGGCGAATACACCAGAAAACGTGTATCTCGCATTAAATAGCCCGAAAAGAGCGATCTAGATGATTCTGCATACTTCTGACAGAAGACTCACCAAGATTATCGTAAAAAATGCATACCTCAGCTTGAAACACCACGAAAATCAAGATATCGCCGGTTCTGCATATCAAACGCACTGTGGAATGTTGAAAACACCAGAAAACTTGTTTTCTCGCATTAGATAGCTCGAAACGAGCGATCTAGATGATTCTGCATACTTCTGACTGAAGTCTCACCAAGATTATCGCAGAAAATACATATCTCAGCTTGAAACCCGACGAAATCCAAGATGTCGCCCGTACTGCATATCAAACGTACTGTGGAGTGGTGAATACAACGGAAAACGTGTATCTCGCATTAAATAGCCCGAAAAGAGCGATCTAGATGATTCTGCATACTTCTGACAGAAGACTCACCAAGATTATCGTAGAAAATGCATACCTCAGCTTGAAATCTCACGAAAATCAAGATGTCGCCGGTTCTGCATATCAAAGGCACTGTGGAGTGGTAAAAACACCAGAAAACGTGTTTCTCGAATTAAATAGCTCGAAAAGAGCGATATAGATGATTCTGCATACTTCTGACAGAAGACTCACCAAGATTATCGTAGAAAATGCATATCTCAGCTTGAAACCCGACCGAAATCAAGATATCTCCGGTTCTGCATGTCAAATGTACTGTGGAGTGGTGAATACACCAGAAAACGTGTTTCTCGCATTAAGTAGCTCGAAAAGAGCGATCTCGAAGATTCTGCGTACTTCTGATAGAAGACTCGCCAAGATTATCGCAGAAAATTCATACCTCAGCTTGAAACACCACCAAAATCAAGATATCGCCGGTTCTGCATATCAAACGCACTGTGGAATGTTGAAAACACCAGAAAACTTGTTTTTTCGCATTAGATAGCTCGAAACGAGCGATCTAGATGATTCTGCATACTTCTGACTGAAGTCTCACCAAGATTATCGTAGAAACTGCATATGTCAGCTGGAACCCCGACGAAATCCAAGATGTCGCCGGTTCTGCATATCAAACGCACTGTGGAGTGGTGAAAACACCAGATAACGTGTTTCTCGCATTAAGTAGCTCGAAATGAGCGATCTCGAAGATTCTGCATACTTCTGATAGAAGACTCGCCAAGATTATCGCAGAAAATTCATACCTCAGCTTGAAACACCACCAAAATCAAGATATCGCCGGTTCTGCATATCAAACGCACTGTGGGGTGGCGAAAACACCAGAAAACGTGTTTCTCGCATTAAATAGCTCGAAAAGAGCGATCTCGATTATTCTGCATACTTCTGACAGAAGTCTCACCAAGATTATCGCAGAAAATGCATATCTCAGCTTGAAACCCGACCGAAACCAAGATATCTCCGGTTCTGCATATGAAACGCACTGTGGGGTGGCGAAAACACCAGAAAACGTGTTTCTCGCATTAAACAGCTCGAAAAGAGCGATATAGCTGATTCTGCATACTTCTGACAGAAGACTCACCAAGATTATCGTAGAAAATGCATATCTCAGCTTGAAACCCGACCGAAATCAAGATATCTCCGGTTCTGCACATCAAACGGACTGTGGAGTGGTGAAAACACCAGAAAACTTGTTTTTTCGCATTAGATAGCTCGAAACGAGCGATCTAGATGATTCTGCATACTTCTGACTGAAGTCTCACCAAGATTATCGCAGAAAATGCATATCTCTGCTTGAAACCCTACGAAATCCAAGATGTCGCCGGTTCTGCATATCAAACGTACTGTGGAGTGGCGAATACACCAGAAAACGTGTATCTCGCATTAAATAGCCCGAAAAGAGCGATCTAGATGATTCTGCATACTTCTGACAGAAGACTCACCAAGATTATCGTAAAAAATGCATACCTCAGCTTGAAACACCACGAAAATCAAGATATCGCAGGTTCTGCATATCAAACGCACTGTGGAATGTTGAAAACACCAGAAGACTTGTTTTTTCGCATTAGATAGCTCGAAACGAGCGATCTAGATGATTCTGCATACTTCTGACTGAAGTCTCACCAAGATTATCATAGAAAATGCATATCTCTGCTTGAAACCCGACGAAATCCAAGATGTCGCCCGTTCTGCATATCAAACGTACTCTGGAGTGGTGAATACACCAGAAAACGTGTATCTCGCATTAAGTAGCCCGAAAAGAGCGATCTAGATGATTCTGCATACTTCTGACAGAAGACTCACCAAGCTTATCGTAGAAAATGCATACCTCTGCTTGAAACACCACGAAAATCAAGATATCGCCGGTTCTGCATATCAAACGCACTGTGGAATGTTCAAAACACCAGAAAACTTGGTTTTCGCATTAGATAGCTCGAAACGAGCGATCTAGATGATTCTGCATACTTCTGACTGAAGTCTCACCAAGATTATCGCAGAAAATACATATCTCAGCTTGAAACCCGACGAAATCGAAGATGTCGCCGGTTCTGCATATCAAACGTACTGTGGTGTGGTGAATACACCAGAAAACATGTTTCTCGCATTAAATAGCTCGAAAAGTGCGATCTAGATGATTCTGCATACTTCTGACAGAAGTCTCACCAAGATTATCGCAGAAAATGCATACCTCAGCTCGAAATCTCACGAAAATCAAGATGTCGCCGGTTCTGCATATCAAAGGCACTGTGGAGTGGTAAAAACACCAGAAAACGTGTTTCTTGCATTAAATAGCTCGAAAAGAGCGATATAGATGATTCTGCATACTTCTGACAGAAGACTCGCCAAGATTATCGCAGAAAATTCATACCTCAGCTTGAAACACCACCAAAATCAAGATATCGCCGGTTCTGCATATCAAACGCACTGTGGAATGTTGAAAACACCAGATAACGTGTTACTCGCATTAAGTAGCTCGAAAAGAGCGATCTCGAAGATTCTGCATCCTTCTGACTGAAGTATCACCAATATTATCGCAGAAAATGCATATCACAGCTTGAAACCCGACAAAAACCAAGATGTCGCCGGTTCTGCATATCAACCGCACTGTGGAATGTTGAAAACACCAGAAAACTTGTTTTTTCGCATTAGACAGCTCGAACCGAGCGATCTAGATGATTCTGCATACTTCTGACAGAAGTCTCACCAAGAGTATCGTAGAAACTGCATATCTCAGCTTGAAACCCGACGAAATACAAGATGTCGCCGGTTCTGCATATCAAACGCACTGTGTAGTGGTCAAAACACCAGATAACGTGTTTCTCGCATTAAATAGCTCGAAATGAGCGATATCGATGATTCTGCATACTTCGGACAGAAGTCTCACCATTATTATCGCAAAAAATGCGTATCTCAGCTTCAAAGCTCACGAAAATCAAGATGTCGCCGGTTCTGTAAATCAAACGCACTGCGGTGTGGTGAAAACAACCAGATAACGTGTATCTCGCATTAATTAGCTCGAAACGAGCGATCTAGATGATACTGCATACTTCTGACTGGAGTATCACCAATATTATCGCAGAAAATGCATATCACAGCTTGAACCCCGACGAATACCAAGTTATCTCCGGTTCTGCATATCAAACGCACTGTGGAATGTTGAAAACACCAGAAAACTTGTTTTTTCGCATTAGACAGCTCGAACCGAGCGATCTAGATGATTCTGCATACTTCTGACAGAAGTCTCACCAAGATTATCGCAGAAAATGCATATCTCAGCTTGAAACCCGACCGAAACCAAGATATCTCCGGTTCTGCATATCAAACGCACTGTGGGGTGGCGAAAACACCAGAAAACGTGTTTCTCGCATTAAATAGCTCGAAAAGAGCGGTCTCGATTATTCTGCATACTTCTGACAGAAGTCTCACCAAGATTATCGCAGAAAATGCATATCTCAGCTTGAAACCCGACCGAAACCAAGATATCTCCGGTTCTGCATATCAAACGCACTGTGGGGTGGCGAAGACACCAGAAAACGTGTTTCTCGCATTAAATAGCTCGAAAAGAGCGATATAGCTGATTCTGCATACTTCTGACAGAAGACTCACCAAGATTATCGTAGAAAATGCATATCTCAGCTTGAAACCCTACCGAAATCAAGATATCTCCGGTTCTGCACATCAAACGGTCTGTGGAGTGGTGAAAACACCAGAAAACTTGTTTTTTCGCATTAGATAGCTCGAAACGAGCGATCTAGATGATTCAGCATACTTCTGACTGAAGTCTCGCCAAGATTATCGCAGAAAATGCATATCTCTGCTTGAAACCCGACGAAATCCAAGATGTCGCCGGTTCTGCATATCAAACGTACTGTGGAGTGGTGAATACACCAGAAAACGTGTATCTTGCATTAAATAGCCCGAAAAGAGCGATCTAGATGATTCTGCATACTTCTGACAGAAGACTCACCAAGATTATCGTAAAAAATGCATACCTCAGCTTGAAACACCACGAAAATCAAGATATCGCCGGTTCTGCATATCAAACGCACTGTGGAATGTTGAAAACACCAGAAAACTTGTTTTCTCGCATTAGATAGCTCGTAACGAGCGATCTAGATGATTCTGCATACTTCTGACTGAAGTCTCACCAAGATTATCGCAGAAAATACATATCTCAGCTTGAAACCCGACGAAATCCAAGATGTCGCCCGTACTGCATATCAAACGTACTGTGGAGTGGTGAATACACCGGAAAACGTGTATCTCGCATTAAATAGCCCGAAAAGAGCGATCTAGATGATTCTGCATACTTCTGACAGAAGACTCACCAAGATTATCGTAGAAAATGCATACGTCAGCTTGAAATCTCACGAAAATCAAGATGTCGCCGGTTCTGCATATCAAAGGCACTGTGGAGTGGTAAAAACACCAGAAAACGTGTTTCTCGAATTAAATAGCTCGAAAAGAGCGATATAGATGATTCTGCATACTTCTGACAGAAGACTCACCAAGATTATCGTAGAAACTGCATATGTCAGCTGGAACCCCGACGAAATCCAAGATGTCGCCGGTTCTGCATATCAAACGCACTGTGGAGTGGTGAAAACACCAGATAACGTGTTTCTCGCATTAAGTAGCTCGAAAAGAGCGATCTCGAAGATTCTGCATACTTCTGATAGAAGACTCGCCAAGATTATCGCAGAAAATTCATACCTCAGCTTGAAACACCACCAAAATCAAGATATCGCCGGTTCTGCATATCAAACGCACTGTGGGGTGGCGAAAACACCAGAAAACGTGTTTCTCGCATTAAATAGCTCGAAAAGAGCGATCTCGATTATTCTGCATACTTCTGACAGAAGTCTCACCAAGATTATCGCAGAAAATGCATATCTCAGCTTGAAACCCGACCGAAACCAAGATATCTCCGGTTCTGCATATGAAACGCACTGTGGGGTGGCGAAAACACCAGAAAACGTGTTTCTCGCATTAAACAGCTCGAAAAGAGCGATATAGCTGATTCTGCATACTTCTGACAGAAGACTCACCAAGATTATCGTAGAAAATGCATATCTCAGCTTGAAACCCGACCGAAATCAAGATATCTCCGGTTCTGCACATCAAACGGACTGTGGAGTGGTGAAAACACCAGAAAACTTGTTTTTTCGCATTAGATAGCTCGAAACGAGCGATCTAGATGATTCTGCATACTTCTGACTGAAGTCTCACCAAGATTATCGCAGAAAATGCATATCTCTGCTTGAAACCCGACGAAATCCAAGATGTCGCCGGTTCTGCATATCAAACGTACTGTGGAGTGGCGAATACACCAGAAAACGTGTATCTCGCATTAAATAGCCCGAAAAGAGCGATCTAGATGATTCTGCATACTTCTGACAGAAGACTCACCAAGATTATCGTAAAAAATGCATACCTCAGCTTGAAACACCACGAAAATCAAGATATCGCAGGTTCTGCATATCAAACGCACTGTGGAATGTTGAAAACACCAGAAGACTTGTTTTTTCGCATTAGATAGCTCGAAACGAGCGATCTAGATGATTCTGCATACTTCTGACTGAAGTCTCACCAAGATTATCATAGAAAATGCATATCTCTGCTTGAATCCCGACGAAATCCAAGATGTCGCCCGTTCTGCATATCAAACGTACTCTGGAGTGGTGAATACACCAGAAAACGTGTATCTCGCATTAAGTAGCCCGAAAAGAGCGATCTAGATGATTCTGCATACTTCTGACAGAAGACTCACCAAGATTATCGTAGAAAATGCATACCTCTGCTTGAAACACCACGAAAATCAAGATATCGCCGGTTCTGCATATCAAACGCACTGTGGAATGTTCAAAACACCAGAAAACTTGGTTTTCGCATTAGATAGCTCGAAACGAGCGATCTAGATGATTCTGCATACTTCTGACTGAACTCTCACCAAGATTATCGCAGAAAATACATATCTCAGCTTGAAACCCGACGAAATCGAAGATGTCGCCGGTTCTGCATATCAAACGTACTGTGGTGTGGTGAATACACCAGAAAACTTGTTTCTCGCATTAAATAGCTCGAAAAGTGCGATCTAGATGATTCTGCATACTTCTGACGGAAGTCTCACCAAGATTATCGCAGAAAATGCATACCTCAGCTTGAAATCTCACGAAAATCAAGATGTCGCCGGTTCTGCATATCAAACGCACTGTGGGGTGGTGAAAACAACAGAAAACGTGTTTCTCGCATTAAATAGCTCCAAACGAGCGATCTAGATGATTCTGCATACTTCTGACTGAAGTCTCACCAGTATTATCGCAGAAAATGCATATCTCAGCTAGAAACCTCACGAAAACCAAGATATCGCAGGTTGTGCATATCAAACGCACTGTGGAGTGGTCAATACACCATATAACGCGTTTCTCGCATTATATAGCTCGAAAAGAGCGATCTCGATGATTCTGCATACTTCTGACAGAAGTCTCACCAATATTATCGCAGAAAATGAATATCTCAGCTTGAAACCCGACGAAATCCAAGATATCTCCGGTTCTGCATATCAAACGCACTGTGGGGTGGTGAAAACACCAGAAAACGTGTTTCTCTCATTAAATAGCTCGAAAAGAGCGATCTCGATTATTCTGCATACTTCTGACAGAAGTCTCACCAAGATTATCGCAGAAAATGCATATCTCAGCTTGAAACCCGACCGAAACCAAGATATCTCCGGTTCTGCATATCAAACGCACTGTGGGGTGGCGAAAACACCAGAAGTCGTGTTTCTCGCATTAAATAGCTCGAAAAGAGCGATATAGCTGATTCTGCATACTTCTGACAGAAGACTCACCAAGATTATCGTAAAAAATGCATACCTCAGCTTGAAACACCACGAAAATCAAGATATCGCCGGTTCTGCATATCAAACGCACTGTGGAATGTTGAAAACACCAGAAAACTTGTTTTTTCGCATTAGATAGCTCGAAACGAGCGATCTAGATGATTCTGCATACTGCTGACTGAAGTCTCACCAAGATTATCATAGAAAATGCATATCTCTGCTTGAAACCCGACGAAATCTAAGATGTCGCCCGTTCTGCATATCAAACGTACTGTGGAGTGGTGAATACACTAGATAACGTGTATCTCGCATTAAATAGCCCGAAAAGAGCGATCTAGATGATTCTGCATACTTCTGACAGAAGACTCACCAAGATTATCGTAGAAAATGCATACCTCTGCTTGAAACACCACGAAAATCAAGATATCGCCGGTTCTGCATATCAAACGCACTGTGGAATGTTCAAAACACCAGAAGACTTGTTTTTCGCATTAGATAGCTCGAAACGAGCGATCTAGATGATTCTGCATACTTCTGACTGAAGTCTCACCAAGATTATCGCAGAAAATACATATCTCAGCTTGAAACCCGACGAAATCGAAGATGTCGCCGGGTCTGCATATCAAACGTACTGTGGAGTGGTGAATACACCAGAAAACTTGTTTCTCGCATTAAATAGCTCGAAAAGTGCGATCTAGATGATTCTGCATACTTCTGACAGAAGTCTCACCAAGATTATCGCAGAAAATGCATACCTCAGCTTGAAATCTCACGAAAATCAAGATGTCGCCGGTTCTGCATATCAAAGGCACTGTGGAGTGGTAAAAACACCAGAAAACGTGTTTCTCGCATTAAGTAGCTCGAAAAGAGCGATCTCGAAGATTCTGCGTACTTCTGATAGAAGACTCGCCAAGATTATCGCAGAAAATTCATACCTCAGCTTGAAACACCACCAAATTCAAGATATCGCCGGTTCTGCATATCAGACGCACTGTGGAATGTTGAAAACACCAGAAACCTTGTTTTTTTCGCATTAGATAGCTCGAAACGAGCGATCTAGATGATTCTGCATACTTCTGACTGAAGTCTCACCAAGATTATCGTTGAAACTGCATATGTCAGCTGGAACCCCGACGAAATCCAAGATGTCGCCGGTTCTGCATATCAAACGCACTGTGGAGTGGTGAAAACACCAGATAACGTGTTTCTCGCATTAAGTCGCTCGAAAAGAGCGATCTCGAAGATTCTGCATACTTCTGATAGAAGACTCGCCAAGATTATCGCAGAAAATTCATACCTCAGCTTGAAACACCACCAAAATCAAGATATCGCCGGTTCTGCATATCAAACGCACTGTGGAATGTTGAAAACACCAGATAACGTGTTTCTCGCATTAAGTAGCTCGAAACGAGCGATCTAGATGATTCTGCATACTTCTGACACAAGTCTCACCAAGATTATCGTAGAAACTGCATATCTCAGATTGAAACCCGACGAAATCCAAGATCTCGCCGGTTCTGCATATCAAACGCACTGTGGAATGTTGAAAACACCAGAAAACTTGTTTTTTCGCATTAGATAGCTCGAAACGAGCGATCTAGATGATTCTGCATACTTCTGACTGAAGTCTCACCAAGATTATCGCAGAAAATACATATCTCAGCTTGAAACCCGACGAAATCGAAGATGTCGCCGGTTCTGCATATCAAACGTACTGTGGAGTGGTGAATACACCAGAAAACTTGTTTCTCGCATTAAATAGCTCGAAAAGAGCGATCTCGATGATTCTGCATACTTCGGACAGAAGTCTCACCAAGATTATCGTAGAAACTGCATATCTCAGATTGAAACCCGGCGAAATCCAAGATCTCGCCGCTTCTGCATATCAAACGCACTGTGGAATGTTGAAAACACCAGAAAACTTGTTTTTTCGCATTAGATAGCTCGAAACGAGCGATCTAGATGATTCTGCATACTTCGGACAGAAGTCTCACCAAGATTATCGTAGAAACTGCATATCTCAGATTGAAACCCGACGAAATCCAAGATTTTGCCGGTTCTGCATGTCAAACGTACTGTGGAGTGGTGAATACACCAGAAAACGTGTTTCTCGCATTAAATAGCTCGAAAAGAGCGATCTCGATGATTCTGCGTACTTCTGATAGAAGACTCGCCAAGATTATCGCAGAAAATTCATACCTCAGCTTGAAACACCACCAAAATCAAGATATCGCCGGTTCTGCATATCAAACGCACTGTGGAATGTTGAAAACACCAGAAACCTTGTTTTTTCGCATTAGATAGCTCGAAACGAGCGATCTAGATGATTCTGCATACTTCTGACTGAAGTCTCACCAAGATTATCGTAGAAAATGCATATCTCAGATTGAAACCCGACGAAATCCAAGATTTTGCCGGTTCTGCATGTCAAACGTACTGTGGAGTGGTGAATACACCAGAAAACGTGTTTCTCGCATTAAATAGCTCGAAAAGAGCGATCTCGATGATTCTGCGTACTTCTGATAGAAGACTCGCCAAGATTATCGCAGAAAATTCATACCTCAGCTTGAAATCTCACGAAAATCAAGATGTCGCCGGTTCTGCATATCAAAGGCACTGTGGAGTGGTAAAAACACCAGAAAACGTGTTTCTCGCATTAAATAGCTCGAAAAGAGCGATATAGATGATTCTGCATACTTCTAACAGAAGACTCACCAAGATTATCGTAGAAAATGCATATCTCAGCTTGAAACCCGACCGAAATCAAGATATCTCCGGTTCTGCATGTCAAATGTACTGTGGAGTGGTGAATACACCAGAAAACGTGTTTCTCGCATTAAGTAGCTCGAAAAGAGCGATCTCGAAGATTCTGCGTACTTCTGATAGAAGACTCGCCAAGATTATCGCAGAAAATTCATACCTCAGCTTGAAACACCACCAAAATCAAGATATCGCCGGTTCTGCATATCAAACGCACTGTGGAATGTTGAAAACACCGGAAACCTTGTTTTTTCGCATTAGATAGCTCGAAACGAGCGATCTAGATGATTCTGCATACTTCTGACTGAAGTCTCACCAAGATTATCGTAGAAACTGCATATGTCAGCTGGAACCCCGACGAAATCCAAGATGTCGCCGGTTCTGCATATCAAACGCACTGTGGAGTGGTGAAAACACCAGATAACGTGTTTCTCGCATTAAGTAGCTCGAAAAGAGCGATCTCGAAGATTCTGCATACTTCTGATAGAAGACTCGCCAAGATTATCGCAGAAAATTCATACCTCAGCTTGAAACACCACCAAAATCAAGATATCGCCGGTTCTGCATATCAAACGCACTGTGGAATGTTGAAAACACCAGATAACGTGTTTCTCGCATTAAGTAGCTCGAAACGAGCGATCTAGATGATTCTGCATACTTCTGACTGAAGTCTCACCAAGATTATCGCAGAAAATACATATCTCAGCTTGAAACCCGACGAAATCGAAGATGTCGCCGGTTCTGCATATCAAACGTACTGTGGAGTGGTGAATACACCAGAAAACTTGTTTCTCGCATTAAATAGCTCGAAAAGAGCGATCTCGATGATTCTGCATACTTCGGACAGAAGTCTCACCAAGATTATCGTAGAAACTGCATATCTCAGCTTGAAACCCGACGAAATCGAAGATGTCGCCGGTTCTGCATATCAAACGTACTGTGGAGTGGTGAATACACCAGAAAACTTGTTTCTCGCAATAAATAGCTCGAAAAGAGCGATCTCGATGATTCTGCATACTTCGGACAGAAGTCTCACCAAGATTATCGTAGAAACTGCATATCTCAGATTGAAACCCGACGAAATCCAAGATCTCGCCGGTTCTGCATATCAAACGCACTGTGGAATGTTGAAAACACCAGAAAACTTGTTTTTTCGCATTAGATAGCTCGAAACGAGCGATCTAGATGATTCTGCATACTTCTGACTGAAGTCTCACCAAGATTATCGCAGAAAATACATATCTCAGCTTGAAACCCGACGAAATCGAAGATGTCGCCGGTTCTGCATATCAAACGTACTGTGGAGTGGTGAATACACCAGAAAACTTGTTTCTCGCATTAAATAGCTCGAAAAGAGCGATCTCGATGATTCTGCATACTTCGGACAGAAGTCTCACCAAGATTATCGTAGAAACTGCATATCTCAGATTGAAACCCGACGAAATCCAAGATCTCGCCGGTTCTGCATATCAAACGCACTGTGGAATGTTGAAAACACCAGAAACCTTGTTTTTTCGCATTAGATAGCTCGAAACAAGCGATCTAGATGATTCTGCATACTTCTGACTGAAGTCTCACCAAGATTATCGTAGAAACTGCATATGTCAGCTGGAACCCCGACGAAATCCAAGATGTCGCCGGTTCTGCATATCAAACGCACTGTGGAGTGGTGAAAACACCAGATAACGTGTTTCTCGCATTAAGTAGCTCGAAAAGAGCGATCTCGAAGATTCTGCATACTTCTGATAGAAGACTCGCCAAGATTATCGCAGAAAATTCATACCTCAGCTTGAAACACCACCAAAATCAAGATATCGCCGGTTCTGCATATCAAACGCACTGTGGAATGTTGAAAACACCAGATAACGTGTTTCTCGCATTAAGTAGCTCGAAACGAGCGATCTAGATGATTCTGCATACTTCTGACACAAGTCTCACCAAGATTATCGTAGAAACTGCATATCTCAGATTGAAACCCGGCGAAATCCAAGATCTCGCCGGTTCTGCATATCAAACGCACTGTGGAATGTTGAAAACACCAGAAAACTTGTTTTTTCGCATTAGATAGCTCGAAACGAGCGATCTAGATGATTCTGCATACTTCTGACTGAAGTCTCACCAAGATTATCGCAGAAAATACATATCTCAGCTTGAAACCCGACAAAATCGAAGATGTCGCCGGTTCTGCATATCAAACGTACTGTGGAGTGGTGAATACACCAGAAAACTTGTTTCTCGCATTAAATAGCTCGAAAAGAGCGATCTCGATGATTCTGCATACTTCGGACAGAAGTCTCACCAAGATTATCGTAGAAACTGCATATCTCAGATTGAAACCCGACGAAATCCAAGATCTCGCCGGTTCTGCATATCAAACGCACTGTGGAGTGGTAAAAACACCAGAAAACGTGTTTCTCGCATTAAATAGCTCGAAAAGAGCGATATAGATGATTCTGCATACTTCTGACAGAAGACTCACCAAGATTATCGTAGAAAATGCATATCTCAGCTTGAAACCCGACCGAAATCAAGATATCTCCGGTTCTGCATGTCAGACGCACTGTGGAGTGGTCAAAACACCAGATAACGTGTTTCCCGCATTAAATAGCTCGAAACGAGAGATCTAGATGATTCTGCATACTTCTGACTGAAGTCTCACCAATATTATCGCAGAAAATGCATATCTCAGCTTGAAACCCGACCGAAACCAAGATATCTCCGTTTCTGCATGTCAAACGTACTGTGTTGCGTCGCGGACCAGGTAGCCACGCATTATACGTCCAAGGACGAGCAATTTTTACATTACTTTATATTATATTATTTAGAAGTAATCGTTAGTTTTCGAGGTATAACTGCCGTCTAACCCTCGTATTCAATTCATTTGTACATTTTAAGCCTTAGCGACAATAACTTTATGATACCACGGCAATCGTAGTTTTTCGCTTTGCCTTTTGTTTCATTTCCAGATAGAAGCTTCGTCCGTTTTTACGTGTATCTTTTTCGTGACCATACGGTTACCAGAGCCGAAGCGCTTCTTAAGGTTATTGTCTGCTACGTTCATTGTTCGAGATATTCGGAAATTCCGCGTGCGTTACTCAAGGGTACGCTCGGTACCTGAGAGTGACGAATGGTCTGGGGGGTGGCAATTTGTCTAGTTTCCCCTGTTTTTATTTTAACCAATAGGTAGTGTCAGCCACCCTTCCCCACCATAATCGACAATTAGATTTCCACCTATCCGAATGTCTCACCCCCGCGATGCGTCGTTGCTCCGAGGCATCGCGGGATCCTCTCGAAAGGAGGTTATCATCAGTCACTAGCTAGATTTGGAATCATTAACACGTAAACATAGTAAACAGTTTCATGGGAAACTTAGCATAGATAGCATAGTAAATCGAATAAAACATTTTATACAGTCCACTAACGAATTTTCGAACGCACAAAGATAAGTCGGCGTGCGAAGTACGAATTGCGCTATTCAGTAAAGACAATAGACAAGACGTACGCAACATACTGTGGAGTGGTGAATACACCAGAAAACGTGTTTCTCGCATTAAATAGCTCGAAAAGAGCGATCTCGATGATTCTGCATACTTCTGACAGAAGACTCAACAAGATTATCGCAGAAAATGCATATCTCAGCTGGAAACATCACGAAAATCAAGATATCGCCGGTTCTGCATATCAGACGCACTGTGGAGTGGTGAAAACACCAGAAAACGTGTTACTCGCATTAACTAGCTCGAAAAGAGCGTTCTGGATGATTCTGCATACTTCTCATAGATGAAACACAAAGATTATCGCAGAAAATGCATATTTCATCTGGAAACCCCACGAAAACCAAGTTATCTCCGGTTCTGCACATCAAACGTACTGTGGAGTGGTGAAAACACCAGAAAACGTGTTTCTCGCATTAAGTAGATCGAAAAGAGCGTTCTCGAAGATTCTGCATGCTTGTGACAGAAGTCTCACCAAGATTATCGTAGAAAATGCATATCTCAGTATGAACCCCGACGAAATCCAAGATGTCGCCGGTTCTGCATATCAAACGCACTGTGGAGTGGTGAAAACACCAGATAACGTGTTTCCCGCATTAAATAGCTCGAAACGAGAGATCTAGATGATTCTGCATACTTCTGACTGAAGTCTCACCAAGATTATCGCAGAAAATACATATCTCAGCTTGAAACCCGACGAAATCGAAGATGTCGCCGGTTCTGCATATCAAACGTACTGTGGAGTGGTGAATACACCAGAAAACTTGTTTCTCGCATTAAATAGCTCGAAAAGAGCGATCTCGATGATTCTGCATACTTCGGACAGAAGTCTCACCAAGATTATCGTAGAAACTGCATATCTCAGATTGAAACCCGACGAAATCCAAGATCTCGCCGGTTCTGCATATCAAACGCACTGTGGAATGTTGAAAACACCAGAAAACGTGTTTCTCGCATTAAGTAGCTCGAAAAGAGCGATCTCGAAGATTCTGCGTACTTCTGATAGAAGACTCGCCAAGATTATCGCAGAAAATTCATACCTCAGCTTGAAATCTCACGAAAATCAAGATGTCGCCGGTTCTGCATATCAAAGGCACTGTCGAGTGGTAAAAACACCAGAAAACGTGTTTCTCGCATTAAATAGCTCGAAAAGAGCGATATAGATGATTCTGCATACTTCTGACAGAAGACTCACCAAGATTATCGTAGAAAATGCATATCTCAGCTTGAAACCCGACCGAAATCAAGATATCTCCGGTTCTGCATGTCAAATGTACTGTGGAGTGGTGAATACACCAGAAAACGTGTTTCTCGCATTAAGTAGCTCGAAAAGAGAGATCTCGAAGATTCTGCGTACTTCTGATAGAAGACTCGCCAAGATTATCGCAGAAAATTCATACCTCAGCTTGAAACACCACCAAAATCAAGATATCGCCGGTTCTGCATATCAAACGCACTGTGGAATGTTGAAAACACCAGAAACCTTGTTTTTTCGCATTAGATAGCTCGAAACAAGCGATCTAGATGATTCTGCATACTTCTGACTGAAGTCTCACCAAGATTATCGTAGAAACTGCATATGTCAGCTGGAACCCCGACGAAATCCAAGATGTCGCCGGTTCTGCATATCAAACGCACTGTGGAGTGGTGAAAACACCAGATAACGTGTTTCTCGCATTAAGTAGCTCGAAAAGAGCGATCTCGAAGATTCTGCATACTTCTGATAGAAGACTCGCCAAGATTATCGCAGAAAATTCATACCTCAGCTTGAAACACCACCAAAATGAAGATATCGCCGGTTCTGCATATCAAACGCACTGTGGAATGTTGAAAACACCAGATAACGTGTTTCTCGCATTAAGTAGCTCGAAACGAGCGATCTAGATGATTCTGCATACTTCTGACACAAGTCTCACCAAGATTATCGTAGAAACTGCATATCTCAGATTGAAACCCGGCGAAATCCAAGATCTCGCCGGTTCTGCATATCAAACGCACTGTGGAATGTTGAAAACACCAGAAAACTTGTTTTTTCGCATTAGATAGCTCGAAACGAGCGATCTAGATGATTCTGCATACTTCTGACTGAAGTCTCACCAAGATTATCGCAGAAAATACATATCTCAGCTTGAAACCCGACAAAATCGAAGATATCGCCGGTTCTGCATATCAGACGCACTGTGGAGTGGTGAAAACACCAGAAAACGTGTTACTCGCATTAACTAGCTCGAAAAGAGCGTTCTGGATGATTCTGCATACTTCTCATAGATGAAACACAAAGATTATCGCAGAAAATGCATATTTCAGCTGGAAACCCCACGTAAACCAAGTTATCGGCGGCTCTACATATCAAACGCACTGTGGAGTGGTGAATACAGCAGAAAACGTGTTTCTCGTATTAAATAGCTCGAAAAGAGCGATCAAGATGATTCTGCACACTTGTCACAGAAGAATCATGAGGATTATCACTGAAAATGCTTATCTCATCTGGAAACCCCACGAAAACCAAGATATAGCCGGTTCTGTATATCAAACGCCCTGTGGAGTGATGAAAACACCATATAACGTGTTTCTCGAATTAAATAGCTCGAATAGAGCGATCTCGATGATTCTGCATACTTCTGACAGAAGACTCACAAAGATTATCGCAGAAAATGCATATTTCAGCTGGAAACCCCACGTAAAACAAGTTATCGGCGGCTCTACATATCAAACGCACTGTGGAGTGGTCAAAACACCAGAAAACTTGTTTTTTCGCATTAAATAGCTCGAAACGAGCGATCTAGATGATTCTGCATACTTCTGACTGAAGTCTCACCAATATTATCGCAGAAAATGCATATCTCAGCTTGAAACCCGACCGAAACCAAGATATCTCCGTTTCTGCATGTCAAACGTACTGTGTTGCGTCGCGGACCAGGTAGCCACGCATTATACGTCCAAGGACGAGCAATTTTTACATTACTTTATATTATATTATTTAGAAGTAATCGTTAGTTTTCGAGGTATAACTGCCGTCTAACCCTCGTATTCAATTCATTTGTACATTTTAAGCCTTAGCGACAATAACTTTATGATACCACGGCAATCGTAGTTTTTCTCTTTGCCTTTTGTTTCATTTCCAGATAGAAGCTTCGTCCGTTTTTACGTGTATCTTTTTCGTGACCATACGGTTACCAGAGCCGAAGCGCTTCTTAAGGTTATTGTCTGCTACGTTCATTGTTCGAGATATTCGGAAATTCCGCGTGCGTTACTCAAGGGTACGCTCGGTACCTGAGAGTGACGAATGGTCTGGGGGGTGGCAATTTGTCTAGTTTCCCCTGTTTTTATTTTAACCAATAGGTAGTGTCAGCCACCCTTCCCCACCATAATCGACAATTAGATTTCCACCTATCCGAATGTCTCACCCCCGCGATGCGTCTTTGCTCCGAGGCATCGCGGGATCCTCTCGAAAGGAGGTTATCATCAGTCACTAGCTAGATTTGGAATCATTAACACGTAAACATAGTAAACAGTTTCATGGGAAACTTAGCATAGATAGCATAGTAAATCGAATAAAACATTTTATACAGACCACTAACGAATTTTCGAACGCACAAAGATAAGTCGGCGTGCGAAGTACGAATTGCGCTATTCAGTAAAGACAATAGACAAGACGTACGCAACATACTGTGGAGTGGTGAATACACCAGAAAACGTGTTTCTCGCATTAAATAGCTCGAAAAGAGCGATCTCGATGATTCTGCATACTTCTGACAGAAGACTCAACAAGATTATCGCAGAAAATGCATATCTCAGCTGGAAACATCACGAAAATCAAGATATCGCCGGTTCTGCATATCAGACGCACTGTGGAGTGGTGAAAACACCAGAAAACGTGTTACTCGCATTAACTAGCTCGAAAAGAGCGTTCTGGATGATTCTGCATACTTCTCATAGATGAAACACAAAGATTATCGCAGAAAATGCATATTTCATCTGGAAACCCCACGAAAACCAAGTTATCTCCGGTTCTGCACATCAAACGTACTGTGGAGTGGTGAAAACACCAGAAAACGTGTTTCTCGCATTAAGTAGATCGAAAAGAGCGTTCTCGAAGATTCTGCATGCTTGTGACAGAAGTCTCACCAAGATTATCGTAGAAAATGCATATCTCAGTATGAACCCCGACGAAATCCAAGATGTCGCCGGTTCTGCATATCAAACGCACTGTGGAGTGGTGAAAACACCAGAAAACGTGTTACTCGCATTAACTAGCTCGAAAAGAGCGTTCTGGATGATTCTGCATACTTCTCATAGATGAAACACAAAGATTATCGCAGAAAATGCATATTTCATCTGGAAACCCCACGAAAACCAAGTTATCTCCGGTTCTGCACATCAAACGTACTGTGGAGTGGTGAAAACACCAGAAAACGTGTTTCTCGCATTAAGTAGATCGAAAAGAGCGTTCTCGAAGATTCTGCATGCTTGTGACAGAAGTCTCACCAAGATTATCGTAGAAAATGCATATCTCAGTATGAACCCCGACGAAATCCAAGATGTCGCCGGTTCTGCATATCAAACGCACTGTGGAGTGGTGAAAACACCAGATAACGTGTTTCTCGCATTAAATAGCTCGAAACGAGAGATCTAGATGATTCTGCATACTTCTGACTGAAGTCTCACCAAGATTATCGCAGAAAATACATATCTCAGCTTGAAACCCGACGAAATCGAAGATGTCGCCGGTTCTGCATATCAAACGTACTGTGGAGTGGTGAATACACCAGAAAACTTGTTTCTCGCATTAAATAGCTCGAAAAGAGCGATCTCGATGATTCTGCATACTTCGGACAGAAGTCTCACCAAGATTATCGTAGAAACTGCATATCTCAGATTGAAACCCGACGAAATCCAAGATCTCGCCGGTTCTGCATATCAAACGCACTGTGGAATGTTGAAAACACCAGAAAACTTGTTTTTTCGCATTAGATAGCTCGAAACGAGCGATCTAGATGATTCTGCATACTTCTGACTGAAGTCTCACCAAGATTATCGTAGAAAATGCATATCTCAGCTTGAAACCCGACCGAAATCAAGATATCTCCGGTTCTGCATGTCAAATGTACTGTGGAGTGGTGAATACACCAGAAAACGTGTTTCTCGCATTAAGTAGCTCGAAAAGAGCGATCTCGAAGATTCTGCGTACTTCTGATAGAAGACTCGCCAAGATTATCGCAGAAAATTCATACCTCAGCTTGAAATCTCACGAAAATCAAGATGTCGCCGGTTCTGCATATCAAAGGCACTGTGGAGTGGTAAAAACACCAGAAAACGTGTTTCTCGCATTAAATAGCTCGAAAAGAGCGATATAGATGATTCTGCATACTTCTGACAGAAGACTCACCAAGATTATCGTAGAAAATGCATATCTCAGCTTGAAACCCGACCGAAATCAAGATATCTCCGGTTCTGCATGTCAAATGTACTGTGGAGTGGTGAATACACCAGAAAACGTGTTTCTCGCATTAAGTAGCTCGAAAAGAGAGATCTCGAAGATTCTGCGTACTTCTGATAGAAGACTCGCCAAGATTATCGCAGAAAATTCATACCTCAGCTTGAAACACCACCAAAATCAAGATATCGCCGGTTCTGCATATCAAACGCACTGTGGAATGTTGAAAACACCAGAAACCTTGTTTTTTCGCATTAGATAGCTCGAAACAAGCGATCTAGATGATTCTGCATACTTCTGACTGAAGTCTCACCAAGATTATCGTAGAAACTGCATATGTCAGCTGGAACCCCGACGAAATCCAAGATGTCGCCGGTTCTGCATATCAAACGCACTGTGGAGTGGTGAAAACACCAGATAACGTGTTTCTCGCATTAAGTAGCTCGAAAAGAGCGATCTCGAAGATTCTGCATACTTCTGATAGAAGACTCGCCAAGATTATCGCAGAAAATTCATACCTCAGCTTGAAACACCACCAAAATGAAGATATCGCCGGTTCTGCATATCAAACGCACTGTGGAATGTTGAAAACACCAGATAACGTGTTTCTCGCATTAAGTAGCTCGAAACGAGCGATCTAGATGATTCTGCATACTTCTGACACAAGTCTCACCAAGATTATCGTAGAAACTGCATATCTCAGATTGAAACCCGGCGAAATCCAAGATCTCGCCGGTTCTGCATATCAAACGCACTGTGGAATGTTGAAAACACCAGAAAACTTGTTTTTTCGCATTAGATAGCTCGAAACGAGCGATCTAGATGATTCTGCATACTTCTGACTGAAGTCTCACCAAGATTATCGCAGAAAATACATATCTCAGCTTGAAACCCGACAAAATCGAAGATATCGCCGGTTCTGCATATCAGACGCACTGTGGAGTGGTGAAAACACCAGAAAACGTGTTACTCGCATTAACTAGCTCGAAAAGAGCGTTCTGGATGATTCTGCATACTTCTCATAGATGAAACACAAAGATTATCGCAGAAAATGCATATTTCAGCTGGAAACCCCACGTAAACCAAGTTATCGGCGGCTCTACATATCAAACGCACTGTGGAGTGGTGAATACAGCAGAAAACGTGTTTCTCGTATTAAATAGCTCGAAAAGAGCGATCAAGATGATTCTGCACACTTGTCACAGAAGAATCATGAGGATTATCACTGAAAATGCTTATCTCATCTGGAAACCCCACGAAAACCAAGATATAGCCGGTTCTGTATATCAAACGCCCTGTGGAGTGATGAAAACACCATATAACGTGTTTCTCGAATTAAATAGCTCGAATAGAGCGATCTCGATGATTCTGCATACTTCTGACAGAAGACTCACAAAGATTATCGCAGAAAATGCATATTTCAGCTGGAAACCCCACGTAAAACAAGTTATCGGCGGCTCTACATATCAAACGCACTGTGGAGTGGTCAAAACACCAGAAAACTTGTTTTTTCGCATTAAATAGCTCGAAACGAGCGATCTAGATGATTCTGCATACTTCTGACTGAAGTCTCACCAATATTATCGCAGAAAATGCATATCTCAGCTTGAAACCCGACCGAAACCAAGATATCTCCGTTTCTGCATGTCAAACGTACTGTGTTGCGTCGCGGACCAGGTAGCCACGCATTATACGTCCAAGGACGAGCAATTTTTACATTACTTTATATTATATTATTTAGAAGTAATCGTTAGTTTTCGAGGTATAACTGCCGTCTAACCCTCGTATTCAATTCATTTGTACATTTTAAGCCTTAGCGACAATAACTTTATGATACCACGGCAATCGTAGTTTTTCTCTTTGCCTTTTGTTTCATTTCCAGATAGAAGCTTCGTCCGTTTTTACGTGTATCTTTTTCGTGACCATACGGTTACCAGAGCCGAAGCGCTTCTTAAGGTTATTGTCTGCTACGTTCATTGTTCGAGATATTCGGAAATTCCGCGTGCGTTACTCAAGGGTACGCTCGGTACCTGAGAGTGACGAATGGTCTGGGGGGTGGCAATTTGTCTAGTTTCCCCTGTTTTTATTTTAACCAATAGGTAGTGTCAGCCACCCTTCCCCACCATAATCGACAATTAGATTTCCACCTATCCGAATGTCTCACCCCCGCGATGCGTCTTTGCTCCGAGGCATCGCGGGATCCTCTCGAAAGGAGGTTATCATCAGTCACTAGCTAGATTTGGAATCATTAACACGTAAACATAGTAAACAGTTTCATGGGAAACTTAGCATAGATAGCATAGTAAATCGAATAAAACATTTTATACAGTCCACTAACGAATTTTCGAACGCACAAAGATAAGTCGGCGTGCGAAGTACGAATTGCGCTATTCAGTAAAGACAATAGACAAGACGTACGCAACATACTGTGGAGTGGTGAATACACCAGAAAACGTGTTTCTCGCATTAAATAGCTCGAAAAGAGCGATCTCGATGATTCTGCATACTTCTGACAGAAGACTCAACAAGATTATCGCAGAAAATGCATATCTCAGCTGGAAACATCACGAAAATCAAGATATCGCCGGTTCTGCATATCAGACGCACTGTGGAGTGGTGAAAACACCAGAAAACGTGTTACTCGCATTAACTAGCTCGAAAAGAGCGTTCTGGATGATTCTGCATACTTCTCATAGATGAAACACAAAGATTATCGCAGAAAATGCATATTTCATCTGGAAACCCCACGAAAACCAAGTTATCTCCGGTTCTGCACATCAAACGTACTGTGGAGTGGTGAAAACACCAGAAAACGTGTTTCTCGCATTAAGTAGATCGAAAAGAGCGTTCTCGAAGATTCTGCATGCTTGTGACAGAAGTCTCACCAAGATTATCGTAGAAAATGCATATCTCAGTATGAACCCCGACGAAATCCAAGATGTCGCCGGTTCTGCATATCAAACGCACTGTGGAGTGGTGAAAACACCAGATAACGTGTTTCTCGCATTAAATAGCTCGAAACGAGAGATCTAGATGATTCTGCATACTTCTGACTGAAGTCTCACCAAGATTATCGCAGAAAATACATATCTCAGCTTGAAACCCGACGAAATCGAAGATGTCGCCGGTTCTGCATATCAAACGTACTGTGGAGTGGTGAATACACCAGAAAACTTGTTTCTCGCATTAAATAGCTCGAAAAGAGCGATCTCGATGATTCTGCATACTTCGGACAGAAGTCTCACCAAGATTATCGTAGAAACTGCATATCTCAGATTGAAACCCGACGAAATCCAAGATCTCGCCGGTTCTGCATATCAAACGCACTGTGGAATGTTGAAAACACCAGAAAACTTGTTTTTTCGCATTAGATAGCTCGAAACGAGCGATCTAGATGATTCTGCATACTTCTGACTGAAGTCTCACCAAGCTTATCGCAGAAGATTCATATCTCAGCTTGAAAACCCACGAACAGCAAGATTTCGCCGGTTCTGCATGTCAAACGTACTGTGGAGTGGTGATTACACCAGAAAACGTGTTTCTCGCAATAAGTAGCTCGAAACGAGCGATCTCGAAGATTCTGCATACTTCTGACAGAAGACTCACCAAGATTATCGCAGAAAATGCATATCTCAGCTGGAAACACCACGAAAATCAAGATATCGCCGGTTCTGCATATAAAACGCACTGTGGATTGTTGAAAACACCAGAAAACTTGTTTTTTCGCATTAAGTAGCTCGAAAAGAGCGTTCTCGAAGATTCTGCATGCTTGTGACAGAAGTCTCACCAAGATTATCGTCGAAAATGCATATCTCAGTATGAACCCCGACGAAATCCAAGATGTCGCCGGTTCTGCATATAAAACGCACTGTGGAATCTTGAAAAGTCCAGAAAACATGTTTTTTCGCATTAAATAGCTTGAAAAGAGCGATCTAGATGATTCTGCATACTTCTGACTGAAGTCTCACCAAGATTATCGTAGAAAATCCATATCTCAGCTTGAAACCTCACGAAAATCAAGATGTCGCCGTTTCTGCATGTCAAACGCACTGTGGTGTCGTGAAAACAACCAGACAACGTGTTTCTCGCATTAAATAGCTCGAAAAGAGCGATCCCGATGATTCTGCATACTTCTGACAGAAGTCTCACCAAGATTATCGTAGAAAATGCATATCTCAGCTTGAAACCCGACCGAAACCAAGATATCTCCGGTTCTGCATGTCAAACGTACTGTGGAGTGGTGAATACACCAGAAAACGTGTTTCTTGCATTAAATAGCTCGAAAAGTGCGATCTAGTTGATTCTGCTTACCTCTGACAGAAGACACACCAAGATTATCGCAGAAAATGCATATATCAGCTGGAAACACCACGAAAATCAAGATATCGCCGGTTCTGCACATAAAACGCACTGTGGAATCTTGAAAACACCAGAAAACATGTTTTTTCACATTAAATAGATCGAAAAGAGCGATCTAGATGATTCTGCATACTTCTGACTGAAAGTCTCACCAAGATTATCGCAGAAAATCCATATCTCAGCTTGAAACCTCACGAAAACCAAGTTATCTCCGGTTCTGCACATCAAACGTACTGTGGAGTGGTGAAAACACCAGAAAACGTGTTTCTCGCATTAAGCAGCTCGAAAAGAGCGTTCTCGAAGATTCTGGATACTTCTGACAGAAGTCTCACCAAGAGTATCGCAGAAAATTCATATCTCAGCTTGAAAACCCACGAAAAGCAAGATTTCGCCGGTTCTGCATGTCAAACGTACAGTGGAGTGGTGAATACACCAGAAAACGTGTTTCTCGCATTAAATAGCTCGAAAAGAGCGATCTCGATGATTCTGCATACTTCTGACTGAAGTCTCACCAAGCTTATCGCAGAAGATTCATATCTCAGCTTGAAAACCCACGAAAAGCAAGATTTCGCCGGTTCTGCATGTCAAACGTACTGTGGAGTGGTGATTACACCAGAAAACGTGTTTCTCGCATTAAATAGCTCGAAAAGAGCGATCTCGAAGATTCTGCATACTTCTGACAGAAGACTCACCAAGATTATCGCAGAAAATGCAAATCTCAGCTGGAAACACCACGAAAATCAAGATATCGCCGGTTCTGTGTATAAAACGCACTGTGGATTGTTGAAAACACCAGAAAACTTGTTTTTTCGCATTAAATAGCTCGAAAAGAGCGATCTAGATGATTCTGCATACTTCTGACAGAAGTCTTGCCAAGATTATCGTAGAAAATGCATATCTCAGCTTGAAACCCGACGAAATCCAAGATGTCGCCGGTTCTGCATATCAAACGCACTGTGGGGTGGCGAAAACACCAGAAAACGTGTTTCTCGATTTAAATAGCTCGAAAAGAGCGATCTAGATGATTCTGCATACTTCTGACTGAAGTCTCACCAAGATTATCGCAGAAAATGCATATCTCAGCTTGAAACCTCACGAAAACCAAGTTATCTCCGGTTCTGCGCATCAAACGGACTGTGGTGTGGTGAAAACACCAGAAAACGTGTTTCTCGCATTAAGTAGCTCGAAAAGAGCGTTCTCGAAGATTCTGCATACTTCTGACAGAAGTCTCACCAAGATTATCGCAGAAAATGCATACCTCAGCTTGAAACACCACGAAAATCAAGATATCGCCGGTTCTGCATATCAAACGCACTGTGGAATGTTGAATGCAGCAGAAAACTTGTTTTTTCGCATTAGATAGCTCGAAACGGGCGATCTAGATGGTTCTGCATACTTCTGACAGAAGTCTTACCAAGATTATCGCAGAAAATGCATACCTCAGCTTGAAATCTCCCGAAAATCAAGATATCGCCGCTTCTGCATATCAAATGAACTGTGGAGTGGTGAAAACAACCAGATAACGTGTATCTAGAATTAAACAGCTCGAAAGGAGCGATCTAGATGATTCTGCATACTTCTGAAAGAAGTCTCACCAAGATTATCGCAGAAAATGCATACCTCAGCTTGAAATCTCCCGAAAATCAAGATATCGCCGCATCTGCATATCAAATGCACTGTGGAGTGGTGAAAACAACCAGATAACGTGTTTCTAGAATTAAACAGCTCGAAAGGAGCGATCTAGATGATTCTGCATATTTCTGAGGGAAGTCTCACCAAGATTATCGTAGAAAATGCATATCTCAGCTTGATACCCGAAGAAAGCCAAGATGTCGCCGGTTCTGCATATCAAACGCACTGTGGAGTGGCGAAAACACCACATAACGTGTTTCTCGCATTAAATAGCTCGAAAAGAGCGATCTAGATGATTCTGCATACTTCTGACAGAAGTCTCACTAAGCTTATCGCAGAAAATGCATATCTCAGCTTGAAACCCGATCGAAACCAAGCTATCTCCGGTTCTGCATATCAAACGCACTGTGGGGTGGCGAAAACACCAGAAAACGTGTTTCTCGATTTAAATAGCTCGAAAAGAGCGATCTAGATGATTCTGCATACTTCTGACTGAAGTCTCACCAAGATTATCGTAGAAAATGCATATCTAAGCTTGAAACCCGACGAAATCCAAGATGTCGCCGGTTCTGCATATCAAACGCACTGTGGAGTGGTCAAAACACAAGAAAACTTGTTTTTTCGCATTAAATAGCTCGAAACGAACGATCTAGATGATTCTGCATACTTCTGACTGAAGTATCACCAATATTATCGCAGAAAATGCATATCTCAGCTAGAAACCTCACGAAAATCAAGATGTCGCCGGTTCTGCATATCAAACGCACTGTGGAGAGGTGAAAACAACCAGATAACGTGTTTCTCGCATTAAATAGCTCGAATAGGGCGATCTCGATGATTCTGCCTACTTCTGACAGAAGACTCACCAAGATTATCGCAGAAAATGCATATCTCAGCTGGAAACCCCACGAAAACCAAGATATCGCCGGTTCTGCATATCAGACGTACTGTGGAGTGGTGAAAACACCAGAAAACGTATTTCTCGCATTTACTAGCTCGAAAAGAGCGTTCTCGATGATTCTGCATACTTCTCATAGATGAAACACCAAGATTATCGCAGAAAATGCATATCTCAGCTTGATACCCGACGAAAGCCAAGATGTCGTCGGTTCTGCATGTCAAACGCACTGTGGAGTGGTAAAAACACCAGATAACGTGTTTCTCGCATTAAGTAGCTCGAAAAGAGCGTTCTCGAAGATTCTGCATGCTTGTGACAGAAGTCTCACCAAGATTATCGTAGAAAATCCATATCTCAGCTTGAAACCTCACGAAAATCAAGATGTCGCAGTTTCTGCATATCAAACGCACTGTGGAGTCGTGAAAACAACCAGACAACGTGTTTCTCGCATTAAATAGCTCGAAAAGAGCGATCCCGAAGATTCTGCATACTTCTGACAGAAGTCTCACCAAGATTATCGTTGAAAATGCATATCTCAGCTTGATACCCGACGAAAGCCAATATGTCGCCGGTTCTGCATATCAAACGCACTGTGGAGTGGTGAAAACACCAGATAACGTGTTTCTCGCATTATGTAGCTCGAAAAGAGCGTTCTCGAAGATTCTGCATACTTCTGAGAGAAGACTCACCAAGATTATCGCAGAAAATGCATATCTCAGCTGGAAACACCACGAAAATCAAGATATCGCCGGTTCTGCATATAAAACGCACTGTGGAATGTTGAAAACACCAGAAAACTTGTTTTTTCACATTAAATAGCTCGAAAAGAGAGATCTAAATGATTCTGCATACTTCTGACAGAAGTCTCACTAAGATTATCGCAGAAAATCCATATCTCATCTTGAAACCTCACGAAAACCAAGTTATCGCCGGTTCTGCACATCAAACGTACTGTGGAGTGGTGCATACACCAGAACACGTGTTTCTCGCATTAAATAGCTCGAAAAGAGCGATCTAGATGATTCTGCATGCTTCTGACAGAAGACTCACCAAGATTATCGCAGAGAATGCATATCTCAGCTGGAAACACCACGAAAATATCGCCGGTTATTCATGTCAAACACACTGTGGAGTCGTGAAAACAACCAGATAACGTGTTTGTCGCATTAAATAGCTCGAAAAGAGCGATCTTGATGATTCTGCATACTTCTGACAGAAGACTCACCAAGATTATCACAGAAAATGCATATCTCAGCTGGAAACCCCACGAAAAGCAAGATATCGCCGGTTCTGCAGATCAGACGCACTGTGGAGTGGTGAAAACACCAGTAAACGTGTTTCTCGCATTAACTAGCTCGAAAAGAGCGTTCTCGATGATTCTGCATACTTCTCATAGATGAAACACCAAGATTATCGCAGAAAATGCATATCTCAGCTGGAAACACCACGAAAATCAAGATATCGCCGGTTCTGCACATAAAACGCACTGTGGAATCTTGAAAACACCAGAAAACTTGTTTTTTCACATTAAGTAGATCAAAAAGAGCGATCTAGATGATTCGGCATACTTCTGACTGAAAGTCTCACCAAGATTATCGCAGAAAATCCATATCTCATCTTGAAACCTCACGAAAACCAAGTTATCGCCGGTTCTGCACATCAAACGTACTGTGGAGTGGTGCATACACCAGAACACGTGTTTCTCGCATTAAATAGCTCGAAAAGAGCGATCTAGATGATTCTGCATGCTTCTGACAGAAGACTCACCAAGATTATCGCAGAGAATGCATATCTCAGCTGGAAACACCACGAAAATATCGCCGGTTATTCATGTCAAACGCACTGTGGAGTCGTGAAAACAACCAGATAACGTGTTTGTCGCATTAAATAGCTCGAAAAGAGCGATCTTGATGATTCTGCATACTACTGACAGAAGACTCACCAAGATTATCGCAGAAAATGCATATCTCAGCTGGAAACCCCACGAAAAGCAAGATATCGCCGGTTCTGCAGATCAGACGCACTGTGGAGTGGTGAAAACACCAGTAAACGTGTTTCTCGCATTAACTAGCTCGAAAAGAGCGTTCTCGATGATTCTGCATACTTCTCATAGATGAAACACCAAGATTATCGCAGAAAATGCATATCTCAGCTGGAAACACCACGAAAATCAAGATATCGCCGGTTCTGCACATAAAACGCACTGTGGAATCTTGAAAACACCAGAAAACTTGTTTTTTCACATTAAGTAGATCAAAAAGAGCGATCTAGATGATTCGGCATACTTCTGACTGAAAGTCTCACCAAGATTATCGCAGAAAATCCATATCTCAGCTTGAAACCTCACGAAAAGCAAGATTTCGCCGGTTCTGCATGTCAAACGTACTGTGGAGTGGTGATTACACCAGAAAACGTGTTTCTCGCTATAAGTAGCTCGAAAAGAGCGATCTCGAAGATTCTGCATACTTCTGACAGAAGACTCACCAAGATTATCGCAGAAAATGCATATCTCAGCTGGAAAGACCACGAAAATCAAGATATCGCCGGTTCTGCATATCAAACGCACTGTGGATTGTTGAAAACACCAGAAAACTTGTTTTTTCACATTAAATAGCTCGAAAAGAGCGATCTAAATGATTCTGCATACTTCTGACAGAAGTCTCACTAAGATTATCGCAGAAAATGCATATCTCAGCTTGAAACCCGACTAAATCCAAGATGTCGCCGGTTCTGCATATCAAACGCACTGTGGAGTGGTGAAAACACCAGATATCGTGTTTCTCGCATTAAATAGCTCGAAAAGAGCGATCTAGATGATTCTGCATGCTTCTGACAGAAGACTCACCAAGATTATCGCAGAGAATGCATATCTCAGCTGGAAACACCACGAAAATATCGCCGGTTATTCATGTCAAACGCACTGTGGAGTCGTGAAAACAACCAGATAACGTGTTTGTCGCATTAAATAGCTCGAAAAGAGCGATCTTGATGATTCTGCATACTTCTGACAGAAGACTCACCAAGATTATCGCAGAAAATGCATATCTCAGCTGGAAACCCCACGAAAAGCAAGATATCGCCGGTTCTGCAGATCAGACGCACTGTGGAGTGGTGAAAACACCAGTAAACGTGTTTCTCGCATTAACTAGCTCGAAAAGAGCGTTCTCGATGATTCTGCATACTTCTCATAGATGAAACACAAAGATTATCGCAGAAAATGCATATCTCAGCTGGAAACACCACGAAAATCAAGATATCGCCGGTTCTGCACATAAAACGCACTGTGGAATCTTGAAAACACCAGAAAACTTGTTTTTTCACATTAAGTAGATCAAAAAGAGCGATCTAGATGATTCGGCATACTTCTGACTGAAAGTCTCACCAAGATTATCGCAGAAAATCCATATCTCAGCTTGAAACCTCACGAAAAGCAAGATTTCGCCGGTTCTGCATGTCAAACGTACTGTGGAGTGGTGATTACACCAGAAAACGTGTTTCTCGCAATAAGTAGCTCGAAAAGAGCGATCTCGAAGATTCTGCATACTTCTGACAGAAGACTCACCAAGATTATCGCAGAAAATGCATATCTCAGCTGGAAAGACCACGAAAATCAAGATATCGCCGGTTCTGCATATCAAACGCACTGTGGATTGTTGAAAACACCAGAAAACTTGTTTTTTCACATTAAATAGCTCGAAAAGAGCGATCTAAATGATTCTGCATACTTCTGACAGAAGTCTCACTAAGATTATCGCAGAAAATGCATATCTCAGCTTGAAACCCGACTAAATCCAAGATGTCGCCGGTTCTGCATATCAAACGCACTGTGGAGTGGTGAAAACACCAGATATCGTGTTTCTCGCATTAAATAGCTCGAAAAGAGCGATCTAGATGATTCTGCATGCTTCTGACAGAAGACTCACCAAGATTATCGCAGAGAATGCATATCTCAGCTGGAAACACCACGAAAATATCGCCGGTTATTCATGTCAAACGCACTGTGGAGTCGTGAAAACAACCAGATAACGTGTTTGTCGCATTAAATAGCTCGAAAAGAGCGATCTTGATGATTCTGCATACTTCTGACAGAAGACTCACCAAGATTATCGCAGAAAATGCATATCTCAGCTGGAAACCCCACGAAAACCAAGATATCGCCGGTTCTGCAGATCAGACGCACTGTGGAGTGGTGAAAACACCAGTAAACGTGTTTCTCGCATTAACTAGCTCGAAAAGAGCGTTCTCGATGAATCTGCATACTTCTCATAGATGAAACACCAAGATTATCGCAGAAAATGCATATCTCAGCTGGAAACACCACGAAAATCAAGATATCGCCGGTTCTGCATATAAAACGCACTGTGGATTGTTGAAAACACCAGAAAACTTGTTTTTTCACATTAAATAGCTCGAAAAGAGCGATCTAAATGATTCTGCATACTTCTGACAGAAGTCTCACTAAGATTATCGCAGAAAATGCATATCTCAGCTTGAAACCCGACTAAATCCAAGATGTCGCCGGTTCTGCATATCAAACGCACTGTGGAGTGGTGAAAACACCAGATATCGTGTTTCTCGCATTAAATAGCTCGAAAAGAGCGATCTAGATGATTCTGCATGCTTCTGACAGAAGACTCACCAAGATTATCGCAGAGAATGCATATCTCAGCTGGAAACACCACGAAAATATCGCCGGTTATTCATGTCAAACGCACTGTGGAGTCGTGAAAACAACCAGATAACGTGTTTGTCGCATTAAATAGCTCGAAAAGAGCGATCTTGATGATTCTGCATACTTCTGACAGAAGACTCACCAAGATTATCGCAGAAAATGAATATCTCAGCTGGAAACCCCACGAAAACCAAGATATCGCCGGTTCTGCAGATCAGACGCACTGTGGAGTGGTGAAAACACCAGTAAACGTGTTTCTCGCATTAACTAGCTCGAAAAGAGCGTTCTCGATGAATCTGCATACTTCTCATAGATGAAACACCAAGATTATCGCAGAAAATGCATATCTCAGCTGGAAACACCACGAAAATCAAGATATCGCCGGTTCTGCACATAAAACGCACTGCGGAATCTTGAAAACACCAGAAAACTTGTTTTTTCACATTAAGTAGATCAAAAAGAGCGATCTAGATGATTCGGCATACTTCTGACTGAAAGTCTCACCAAGATTATCGCAGAAAATCCATATCTCAGCTTGAAACCTCACGAAAAGCAAGTTATCGCCGGTTGTGCACATCAAACGTACTGTGGAGTGGTGCATACACCAGAACACGTGTTTCTCGCATTAAATAGCTCGAAAAGAGCGATCTAGATGATTCTGCATGCTTTTGACAGAAGACTCACCAAGATTATCGCAGAGAATGCATATCTAAGCTGGAAACACCACGAAAATATCGCCGTTTATTCATATCAAACGCACTGTGGAGTCGTGAAAACAACCAGACAACGTGTTTCTCGCATTAAATAGCTCGAAAAGAGCGATCCCGAAGATTCTGCATACTTCTGACAGAAGTCTCACCAAGATTATCGTTGAAAATGCATATCTCAGCTTGATACCCGACGAAAGCCAATATGTCGCCGGTTCTGCATATCAAACGCACTGTGGAGTGGTGAAAACACCAGATAACGTGTTTCTCGCATTATGTAGCTCGAAAAGAGCGTTCTCGAAGATTCTGCATACTTCTGAGAGAAGACTCACCAAGATTATCGCAGAAAATGCATATCTCAGCTGGAAACACCACGAAAATCAAGATATCGCCGGTTCTGCATATAAAACGCACTGTGGAATGTTGAAAACACCAGAAAACTTGTTTTTTCACATTAAATAGCTCGAAAAGAGCGATCTAAATGATTCTGCATACTTCTGACAGAAGTCTCACTAAGATTATCGCAGAAAATCCATATCTCATCTTGAAACCTCACGAAAACCAAGTTATCGCCGGTTCCTCACATCAAACGTACTGTGGAGTGGTGCATACACCAGAACACGTGTTTCTCGCATTAAATAGCTCGAAAAGAGCGATCTAGATGATTCTGCATGCTTTTGACAGAAGACTCACCAAGATTATCGCAGAGAATGCATATCTCAGCTGGAAACACCACGAAAATATCGCCGTTTATTCATATCAAACGCACTGTGGAGTCGTGAAAACAACCAGACAACGTGTTTCTCGCATTAAATAGCTCGAAAAGAGCGATCCCGAAGATTCTGCATACTTCTGACAGAAGTCTCACCAAGATTATCGTTGAAAATGCATATCTCAGCTTGATACCCGTCGAAAGCCAATATGTCGCCGGTTCTGCATATCAAACGCACTGTGGAGTGGTGAAAACACCAGATAACGTGTTTCTCGCATTATGTAGCTCGAAAAGAGCGTTCTCGAAGATTCTGCATACTTCTGAGAGAAGACTCACCAAGATTATCGCAGAAAATGCATATCTCAGCTGGAAACACCACGAAAATCAAGATATCGCCGGTTCTGCATATAAAACGCACTGTGGAATGTTGAAAACACCAGAAAACTTGTTTTTTCACATTAAATAGCTCGAAAAGAGCGATCTAAATGATTCTGCATACTTCTGACAGAAGTCTCACTAAGATTATCGCAGAAAATCCATATCTCATCTTGAAACCTCACGAAAACCAAGTTATCGCCGGTTCCTCACATCAAACGTACTGTGGAGTGGTGCATACACCAGAACACGTGTTTCTCGCATTAAATAGCTCGAAAAGAGCGATCTAGATGATTCTGCATGCTTCTGACAGAAGACTCACCAAGATTATCGCAGAGAATGCATATCTCAGCTGGAAACACCACGAAAATATCGCCGGTTATTCATGTCAAACGCACTGTGGAGTCGTGAAAACAACCAGATAACGTGTTTGTCGCATTAAATAGCTCGAAAAGAGCGATCTTGATGATTCTGCATACTTCTGACAGATGACTCACCTAGATTATCGCAGAAAATGCATATCTCAGCTGGAAACCCCACGAAAAGCAAGGTATCGCCGGTTCTGCAGATCAGACGCACTGTGGAGTGGTGAAAACACCAGTAAACGTGTTTCTCGCATTAACTAGCTCGAAAAGAGCGTTCTCGATGATTCTGCATACTTCTCATAGATGAAACACCAAGATTATCGCTGAAAATGCATATCTCAGCTGGAAACACCACGAAAATCAAGATATCGCCGGTTCTGCACATAAAACGCACTGTGGAATCTTGAAAACACCAGAAAACTTGTTTTTTCACATTAAATAGCTCGAAAAGAGCGATCTAAATGATTCTGCATACTTCTGACAGAAGTCTCACTAAGATTATCGCAGAAAATCCATATCTCATCTTGAAACCTCACGAAAACCAAGTTATCGCCGGTTCCTCACATCAAACGTACTGTGGAGTGGTGCATACACCAGAACACGTGTTTCTCGCATTAAATAGCTCGAAAAGAGCGATCTAGATGATTCTGCATGCTTCTGACAGAAGACTCACCAAGATTATCGCAGAGAATGCATATCTCAGCTGGAAACACCACGAAAATATCGCCGGTTATTCATGTCAAACGCACTGTGGAGTCGTGAAAACAACCAGATAACGTGTTTGTCGCATTAAATAGCTCGAAAAGAGCGATCTTGATGATTCTGCATACTTCTGACAGAAGACTCACCTAGATTATCGCAGAAAATGCATATCTCAGCTGGAAACCCCACGAAAAGCAAGGTATCGCCGGTTCTGCAGATCAGACGCACTGTGGAGTGGTGAAAACACCAGTAAACGTGTTTCTCGCATTAACTAGCTCGAAAAGAGCGTTCTCGATGATTCTGCATACTTCTCATAGATGAAACACCAAGATTATCGCTGAAAATGCATATCTCAGCTGGAAACACCACGAAAATCAAGATATCGCCGGTTCTGCACATAAAACGCACTGTGGAATCTTGAAAACACCAGAAAACTTGTTTTTTCACATTAAGTAGATCAAAAAGAGCGATCTAGATGATTCGGCATACTTCTGACTGAAAGTCTCACCAAGATTATCGCAGAAAATCCATATCTCATCTTGAAACCTCACGAAAACCAAGTTATCGCCGGTTCTGCACATCAAACGTACTGTGGAGTGGTGCATACACCAGAACACGTGTTTCTCGCATTAAATAGCTCGAAAAGAGCGATCTAGATGATTCTGCATGCTTCTGACAGAAGACTCACCAAGATTATCGCAGAGAATGCATATCTCAGCTGGAAACACCACGAAAATATCGCCGGTTATTCATGTCAAACGCACTGTGGAGTCGTGAAAACAACCAGATAACGTGTTTGTCGCATTAAATAGCTCGAAAAGGGCGCTCTTGATGATTCTGCATACTTCTGACAGAAGACTCACCAAGATTATCGCAGAAAATGCATATCTCAGCTGGAAACCCCACGAAAAGCAAGATATCGCCGGTTCTGCATATCAGACGCACTGTGGAGTGGTGAAAACACCAGTAAACGTGTTTCTCGCATTAACTAGCTCGAAAAGAGCGTTCTCGATGATTCTGCATACTTCTCATAGATGAAACACCAAGATTATCGCAGAAAATGCATATCTCAGCTGGAAACATCACGAAAATCAAGATATCGCCGGTTCTGCATATCAAACGCACTGTGGAATGTTGAAAACACCAGAAAACTTGTTTTTTCACATTAAATAGCTCGAAAAGAGCGATCTAAATGATTCTGCATACTTCTGACAGAAGTCTCACTAAGATTATCGCAGAAAATCCATATCTCATCCCGAAACCTCACGAAAAGCAAGATTTCGCCGGTTCTGCATGTCAAACGCACTGTGGAGTGGTGAAAACACCAGATATCGTGTTTCTCGCATTAAATAGCTCGAAAAGAGCGATCTAGATGATTCTGCATGCTTCTGACAGAAGACTCACCAAGATTATCGCAGAAAATGCATATCTCAGCTGGAAACCCCACGAAAACCAAGATATCGCCGGTTCTGCATGTCAAACGTACTGTGGAGTGGTGATTACACCAGAAAACGTGTTTCTCGTAATAAGTAGCTCGAAAAGAGCGATCTCGAAGATTCTGCATACTTCTGACAGAAGACTCACCAAGATTATCGCAGAAAATGCATATCTCAGCTGGAAACACCACGAAAATCAAGATATCGCCGGTTCTGCATATCAAACGCACTGTGGAATGTTGAAAACACCAGAAAACTTGTTTTTTCACATTAAATAGCTCGAAAAGAGCGATCTAAATGATTCTGCATACTTCTGACAGAAGTCTCACTAAGATTATCGCAGAAAATCCATATCTCATCTTGAAACCTCACGAAAACCAAGTTATCGCCGGTTCCTCACATCAAACGTACTGTGGAGTGGTGCATACACCAGAACACGTGTTTCTCGCCTTAAATAGCTCGAAAAGAGCGATCTAGATGATTCTGCATGCTTCTGACAGAAGACTCACCAAGATTATCGCAGAGAATGCATATCTCAGCTGGAAACACCACGAAAATATCGCCGGTTATTCATGTCAAACGCACTGTGGAGTCGTGAAAACAACCAGATAACGTGTTTGTCGCATTAAATAGCTCGAAAAGAGCGATCTTGATGATTCTGCATACTTCTGACAGAAGACTCACCAAGATTATCGCAGAAAATGCATATCTCAGCTGGAAACCCCACGAAAAGCAAGATATCGCCGGTTCTGCAGATCAGACGCACTGTGGAGTGGTGAAAACACCAGTAAACGTGTCTCTCGCATTAACTAGCTCGAAAAGAGCGTTCTCGATGATTCTGCATACTTCTCATAGATGAAACACCAAGATTATCGCTGAAAATGCATATCTCAGCTGGAAACACCACGAAAATCAAGATATCGCCGGTTCTGCACATAAAACGCACTGTGGAATCTTGAAAACACCAGAAAACTTGTTTTTTCACATTAAGTAGATCAAAAAGAGCGATCTAGATGATTCGGCATACTTCTGACTGAAAGTCTCACCAAGATTATCGCAGAAAATCCATATCTCATCTTGAAACCTCACGAAAACCAAGTTATCGCCGGTTCTGCACATCAAACGTACTGTGGAGTGGTGCATACACCAGAACACGTGTTTCTCGCATTAAATAGCTCGAAAAGTGCGATCTAGATGATTCTGCATACTTCTGACAGAAGTCTCACCAAGATTATCGCAGAAAATGCATATCTCAGCTGGAAACCCCACGAAAAGCAAGATATCGCCGGTTCTGCAGATCAGACGCACTGTGGAGTGGTGAAAACACCAGTAAACGTGTTTCTCGCATTAACTAGCTCGAAAAGAGCGTTCTCGATGATTCTGCATACTTCTCATAGATGAAACACCAAGATTATCGCAGAAAATGCATATCTCAGCTGGAAACACCACGAAAATCAAGATATCGCCGGTTCTGCACATAAAACGCACTGTGGAATCTTGAAAACACCAGAAAACTTGTTTTTTCACATTAAGTAGATCAAAAAGAGCGATCTAGATGATTCGGCATACTTCTGACTGAAAGTCTCACCAAGATTATCGCAGAAAATCCATATCTCAGCTTGAAACCTCACAAAAAGCAAGATTTCGCCGGTTCTGCATGTCAAACGTACTGTGGAGTGGTGATTACACCAGAAAACGTGTTTCTCGCAATAAGTAGCTCGAAAAGAGCGATATCGAAGATTCTGCATACTTCTGACAGAAGACTCACCAAGATTATCGCAGAAAATGCATATCTCAGCTGGAAAGACCACGAAAATCAAGATATCGCCGGTTCTGCATATCAAACGCACTGTGGATTGTTGAAAACACCAGAAAACTTGTTTTTTCGCATTAAGTAGCTCGAAAAGAGCGTTCTCGATGATTCTGCATACTTCTCATAGATGAAACACCAAGATTATCGCAGAAAATGCATATCTCAGCTTGAAACCCGACTCAATCCAAGATGTCGCCGGTTCTGCATATCAAACGCACTGTGGAGAGGTGAAAACAACCAGATAACGTGTTTCTCGCATTAAATAGCTCGAATAGGGCGATCTCGATGATTCTGCCTACTTCTGACAGAAGACTCACCAAGATTATCGCAGAAAATGCATATCTCAGCTGGAAACCCCACGAAAACCAAGATATCGCCGGTTCTGCATATCAGACGTACTGTGGAGTGGTGAAAACACCAGAAAACGTATTTCTCGCATTTACTAGCTCGAAAAGAGCGTTCTCGATGATTCTGCATACTTCTCATAGATGAAACACCAAGATTATCGCAGAAAATGCATATCTCAGCTTGATACCCGACGAAAGCCAAGATGTCGTCGGTTCTGCATGTCAAACGCACTGTGGAGTGGTAAAAACACCAGATAACGTGTTTCTCGCATTAAGTAGCTCGAAAAGAGCGTTCTCGAAGATTCTGCATGCTTGTGACAGAAGTCTCACCAAGATTATCGTAGAAAATCCATATCTCAGCTTGAAACCTCACGAAAATCAAGATGTCGCAGTTTCTGCATATCAAACGCACTGTGGAGTCGTGAAAACAACCAGACAACGTGTTTCTCGCATTAAATAGCTCGAAAAGTGCGATCCCGAAGATTCTATATACTTCTGACAGAAGTCTCACCAAGATTATCGTTGAAAATGCATATCTCAGCTTGATACCCGACGAAAGCCAATATGTCGCCGGTTCTGCATATCAAACGCACTGTGGAGTGGTGAAAACACCAGATAACGTGTTTCTCGCATTATGTAGCTCGAAAAGAGCGTTCTCGAAGATTCTGCATACTTCTGACAGAAGTCTCACTAAGATTATCGCAGAAAATCCATATCTCATCTTGAAACCTCACGAAAACCAAGTTATCGCCGGTTCTGCACATCAAACGTACTGTGGAGTGGTGCATACACCAGAACACGTGTTTCTCGCATTAAATAGCTCGAAAAGAGCGATCTAGATGATTCTGCATGCTTCTGACAGAAGACTCACCAAGATTATCGCAGAGAATGCATATCTCAGCTGGAAACACCACGAAAATATCGCCGGTTATTCATGTCAAACGCACTGTGGAGTCGTGAAAACAACCAGATAACGTGTTTGTCGCATTAAATAGCTCGAAAAGAGCGATCTTGATGATTCTGCATACTACTGACAGAAGACTCACCAAGATTATCGCAGAAAATGCATATCTCAGCTGGAAACCCCACGAAAAGCAAGATATCGCCGGTTCTGCAGATCAGACGCACTGTGGAGTGGTGAAAACACCAGTAAACGTGTTTCTCGCATTAACTAGCTCGAAAAGAGCGTTCTCGATGATTCTGCATACTTCTCATAGATGAAACACCAAGATTATCGCAGAAAA
Source organism: Anthophora plumipes (assembly GCA_951804975.1). Lineage (NCBI taxonomy): Eukaryota > Metazoa > Arthropoda > Insecta > Hymenoptera > Apidae > Anthophora > Anthophora plumipes. Next base: position 7,293,565 of record OX638114.1, on the reverse strand, counting down.
TGCATATCTCAGCTGGAAACCCCACGAAAAGCAAGATATCGCCGGTTCTGCAGATCAGACGCACTGTGGAGTGGTGAAAACACCAGTAAACGTGTTTCTCGCATTAACTAGCTCGAAAAGAGCGTTCTCGATGATTCTGCATACTTCTCATAGATGAAACACCAAGATTATCGCAGAAAATGCATATCTCAGCTGGAAACACCACGAAAATCAAGATATCGCCGGTTCTGCACATAAAACGCACTGTGGAATCTTGAAAACACCAGAAAACTTGTTTTTTCACATTAAGTAGATCAAAAAGAGCGATCTAGATGATTCGGCATACTTCTGACTGAAAGTCTCACCAAGATTATCGCAGAAAATCCATATCTCAGCTTGAAACCTCACGAAAAGCAAGATTTCGCCGGTTCTGCATGTCAAACGTACTGTGGAGTGGTGATTACACCAGAAAACGTGTTTCTCGCAATAAGTAGCTCGAAAAGAGCGATCTCGAAGATTCTGCATACTTCTGACAGAAGACTCACCAAGATTATCGCAGAAAATGCATATCTCAGCTGGAAAGACCACGAAAATCAAGATATCGCCGGTTCTGCATATCAAACGCACTGTGGATTGTTGAAAACACCAGAAAACTTGTTTTTTCGCATTAAGTAGCTCGAAAAGAGCGTTCTCGATGATTCTGCATACTTCTCATAGATGAAACACCAAGATTATCGCAGAAAATGCATATCTCAGCTTGAAACCCGACTCAATCCAAGATGTCGCCGGTTCTGCATGTCAAACGCACTGTGGAGTGGTAAAAACACCAGATAACGTGTTTCTCGCATTAAGTAGCTCGAAAAGAGCGTTCTCGAAGATTCTGCATGCTTGTGACAGAAGTCTCACCAAGATTATCGTAGAAAATCCATATCTCAGCTTGAAACCTCACGAAAATCAAGATGTCGCAGTTTCTGCATATCAAACGCACTGTGGAGTCGTGAAAACAACCAGACAACGTGTTTCTCGCATTAAATAGCTCGAAAAGTGCGATCCCGAAGATTCTGCATACTTCTGACAGAAGTCTCACCAAGATTATCGCTGAAAATGCATATCTCAGCTGGAAACACCACGAAAATCAAGATATCGCCGGTTCTGCACATAAAACGCACTGTGGAATCTTGAAAACACCAGAAAACTTGTTTTTTCACATTAAGTAGATCAAAAAGAGCGATCTAGATGATTCGGCATACTTCTGACTGAAAGTCTCACCAAGATTATCGCAGAAAATCCATATCTCATCTTGAAACCTCACGAAAACCAAGTTATCGCCGGTTCTGCACATCAAACGTACTGTGGAGTGGTGCATACACCAGAACACGTGTTTCTCGCATTAAATAGCTCGAAAAGAGCGATCTAGATGATTCTGCATGCTTCTGACAGAAGACTCACCAAGATTATCGCAGAGAATGCATATCTCAGCTGGAAACACCACGAAAATATCGCCGGTTATTCATGTCAAACGCACTGTGGAGTCGTGAAAACAACCAGATAACGTGTTTGTCGCATTAAATAGCTCGAAAAGAGCGATCTTGATGATTCTGCATACTACTGACAGAAGACTCACCAAGATTATCGCAGAAAATGCATATCTCAGCTGGAAACCCCACGAAAAGCAAGATATCGCCGGTTCTGCAGATCAGACGCACTGTGGAGTGGTGAAAACACCAGTAAACGTGTTTCTCGCATTAACTAGCTCGAAAAGAGCGTTCTCGATGATTCTGCATACTTCTCATAGATGAAACACCAAGATTATCGCAGAAAATGCATATCTCAGCTGGAAACCCCACGAAAAGCAAGATATCGCCGGTTCTGCAGATCAGACGCACTGTGGAGTGGTGAAAACACCAGTAAACGTGTTTCTCGCATTAACTAGCTCGAAAAGAGCGTTCTCGATGATTCTGCATACTTCTCATAGATGAAACACCAAGATTATCGCAGAAAATGCATATCTCAGCTGGAAACACCACGAAAATCAAGATATCGCCGGTTCTGCACATAAAACGCACTGTGGAATCTTGAAAACACCAGAAAACTTGTTTTTTCACATTAAGTAGATCAAAAAGAGCGATCTAGATGATTCGGCATACTTCTGACTGAAAGTCTCACCAAGATTATCGCAGAAAATCCATATCTCAGCTTGAAACCTCACGAAAAGCAAGATTTCGCCGGTTCTGCATGTCAAACGTACTGTGGAGTGGTGATTACACCAGAAAACGTGTTTCTCGCAATAAGTAGCTCGAAAAGAGCGATCTCGAAGATTCTGCATACTTCTGACAGAAGACTCACCAAGATTATCGCAGAAAATGCATATCTCAGCTGGAAAGACCACGAAAATCAAGATATCGCCGGTTCTGCATATCAAACGCACTGTGGATTGTTGAAAACACCAGAAAACTTGTTTTTTCGCATTAAGTAGCTCGAAAAGAGCGTTCTCGATGATTCTGCATACTTCTCATAGATGAAACACCAAGATTATCGCAGAAAATGCATATCTCAGCTTGAAACCCGACTCAATCCAAGATGTCGCCGGTTCTGCATGTCAAACGCACTGTGGAGTGGTAAAAACACCAGATAACGTGTTTCTCGCATTAAGTAGCTCGAAAAGAGCGTTCTCGAAGATTCTGCATGCTTGTGACAGAAGTCTCACCAAGATTATCGTAGAAAATCCATATCTCAGCTTGAAACCTCACGAAAATCAAGATGTCGCAGTTTCTGCATATCAAACGCACTGTGGAGTCGTGAAAACAACCAGACAACGTGTTTCTCGCATTAAATAGCTCGAAAAGAGCGATCCCGAAGATTCTGCATACTTCTGACAGAAGTCTCACCAAGATTATCGTTGAAAATGCATATCTCAGCTTGATACCCGACGAAAGCCAATATGTCGCCGGTTCTGCATATCAAACGCACTGTGGAGTGGTGAAAACACCAGATAACGTGTTTCTCGCATTATGTAGCTCGAAAAGAGCGTTCTCGAAGATTCTGCATACTTCTGACAGAAGTCTCACTAAGATTATCGCAGAAAATCCATATCTCATCTTGAAACCTCACGAAAACCAAGTTATCGCCGGTTCTGCACATCAAACGTACTGTGGAGTGGTGCATACACCAGAACACGTGTTTCTCGCATTAAATAGCTCGAAAAGAGCGATCTAGATGATTCTGCATGCTTCTGACAGAAGACTCACCAAGATTATCGCAGAGAATGCATATCTCAGCTGGAAACACCACGAAAATATCGCCGGTTATTCATGTCAAACACACTGTGGAGTCGTGAAAACAACCAGATAACGTGTTTGTCGCATTAAATAGCTCGAAAAGAGCGATCTTGATGATTCTGCATACTTCTGACAGAAGACTCACCAAGATTATCACAGAAAATGCATATCTCAGCTGGAAACCCCACGAAAAGCAAGATATCGCCGGTTCTGCAGATCAGACGCACTGTGGAGTGGTGAAAACACCAGTAAACGTGTTTCTCGCATTAACTAGCTCGAAAAGAGCGTTCTCGATGATTCTGCATACTTCGCATAGATGAAACACCAAGATTATCGCTGAAAATGCATATCTCAGCTGGAAACACCACGAAAATCAAGATATCGCCGGTTCTGCACATAAAACGCACTGTGGAATCTTGAAAACACCAGAAAGCTTGTTTTTTCACATTAAATAGCTCGAAAAGAGCGATCTAAATGATTCTGCATACTTCTGACAGAAGTCTCACTAAGATTATCGCAGAAAATGCATATCTCAGCTTGAAACCCGACTAAATCCAAGATGTCGCCGGTTCTGCATATCAAACGCACTGTGGAGTGGTGAAAACACCAGATATCGTGTTTCTCGCATTAAATAGCTCGAAAAGAGCGATCTAGATGATTCTGCATGCTTCTGACAGAAGACTCACCAAGATTATCGCAGAGAATGCATATCTCAGCTGGAAACACCACGAAAATATCGCCGGTTATTCATGTCAAACGCACTGTGGAGTCGTGAAAACAACCAGATAACGTGTTTGTCGCATTAAATAGCTCGAAAAGAGCGATCTAGATGATTCGGCATACTTCTGACTGAAAGTCTCACCAAGATTATCGCAGAAAATCCATATCTCAGCTTGAAACCTCACGAAAAGCAAGATTTCGCCGGTTCTGCATGTCAAACGTACTGTGGAGTGGTGATTACACCAGAAAACGTGTTTCTCGCAATAAGTAGCTCGAAAAGAGCGATCTCGAAGATTCTGCATACTTCTGACAGAAGACTCACCAAGATTATCGCAGAAAATGCATATCTCAGCTGGAAAGACCACGAAAATCAAGATATCGCCGGTTCTGCATATCAAACGCACTGTGGATTGTTGAAAACACCAGAAAACTTGTTTTTTCACATTAAATAGCTCGAAAAGAGCGATCTAAATGATTCTGCATACTTCTGACAGAAGTCTCACTAAGATTATCGCAGAAAATGCATATCTCAGCTTGAAACCCGACTAAATCCAAGATGTCGCCGGTTCTGCATATCAAACGCACTGTGGAGTGGTGAAAACACCAGATATCGTGTTTCTCGCATTAAATAGCTCGAAAAGAGCGATCTAGATGATTCTGCATGCTTCTGACAGAAGACTCACCAAGATTATCGCAGAGAATGCATATCTCAGCTGGAAACACCACGAAAATATCGCCGGTTATTCATGTCAAACGCACTGTGGAGTCGTGAAAACAACCAGATAACGTGTTTGTCGCATTAAATAGCTCGAAAAGAGCGATCTTGATGATTCTGCATACTTCTGACAGAAGACTCACCAAGATTATCGCAGAAAATGAATATCTCAGCTGGAAACCCCACGAAAACCAAGATATCGCCGGTTCTGCAGATCAGACGCACTGTGGAGTGGTGAAAACACCAGTAAACGTGTTTCTCGCATTAACTAGCTCGAAAAGAGCGTTCTCGATGAATCTGCATACTTCTCATAGATGAAACACCAAGATTATCGCAGAAAATGCATATCTCAGCTGGAAACACCACGAAAATCAAGATATCGCCGGTTCTGCATATAAAACGCACTGTGGATTGTTGAAAACACCAGAAAACTTGTTTTTTCACATTAAATAGCTCGAAAAGAGCGATCTAGATGATTCGGCATACTTCTGACTGAAAGTCTCACCAAGATTATCGCAGAAAATCCATATCTCAGCTTGAAACCTCACGAAAAGCAAGATTTCGCCGGTTCTGCATGTCAAACGTACTGTGGAGTGGTGATTACACCAGAAAACGTGTTTCTCGCAATAAGTAGCTCGAAAAGAGCGATCTCGAAGATTCTGCATACTTCTGACAGAAGACTCACCAAGATTATCGCAGAAAATGCATATCTCAGCTGGAAACCCCACGAAAAGCAAGATATCGCCGGTTCTGCAGATCAGACGCACTGTGGAGTGGTGAAAACACCAGTAAACGTGTTTCTCGCATTAACTAGCTCGAAAAGAGCGTTCTCGATGATTCTGCATACTTCTCATAGATGAAACACCAAGATTATCGCAGAAAATGCATATCTCAGCTGGAAACACCACGAAAATCAAGATATCGCCGGTTCTGCATATAAAACGCACTGTGGATTGTTGAAAACACCAGAAAACTTGTTTTTTCACATTAAATAGCTCGAAAAGAGCGATCTTGATGATTCTGCATACTACTGATAGAAGACTCACCAAGATTATCGCAGAAAATGCATATCTCAGCTGGAAACCCCACGAAAAGCAAGATATCGCCGGTTCTGCAGATCAGACGCACTGTGGAGTGGTGAAAACACCAGTAAACGTGTTTCTCGCATTAACTAGCTCGAAAAGAGCGTTCTCGATGATTCTGCATACTTCTCATAGATGAAACACCAAGATTATCGCAGAAAATGCATATCTCAGCTGGAAACCCCACGAAAAGCAAGATATCGCCGGTTCTGCAGATCAGACGCACTGTGGAGTGGTGAAAACACCAGTAAACGTGTTTCTCGCATTAACTAGCTCGAAAAGAGCGTTCTCGATGATTCTGCATACTTCTCATAGATGAAACACCAAGATTATCGCAGAAAATGCATATCTCAGCTGGAAACACCACGAAAATCAAGATATCGCCGGTTCTGCACATAAAACGCACTGTGGAATCTTGAAAACACCAGAAAACTTGTTTTTTCACATTAAGTAGATCAAAAAGAGCGATCTAGATGATTCGGCATACTTCTGACTGAAAGTCTCACCAAGATTATCGCAGAAAATCCATATCTCAGCTTGAAACCTCACGAAAAGCAAGATTTCGCCGGTTCTGCATGTCAAACGTACTGTGGAGTGGTGATTACACCAGAAAACGTGTTTCTCGCAATAAGTAGCTCGAAAAGAGCGATCTCGAAGATTCTGCATACTTCTGACAGAAGACTCACCAAGATTATCGCAGAAAATGCATATCTCAGCTGGAAAGACCACGAAAATCAAGATATCGCCGGTTCTGCATATCAAACGCACTGTGGATTGTTGAAAACACCAGAAAACTTGTTTTTTCGCATTAAGTAGCTCGAAAAGAGCGTTCTCGATGATTCTGCATACTTCTCATAGATGAAACACCAAGATTATCGCAGAAAATGCATATCTCAGCTTGAAACCCGACTCAATCCAAGATGTCGCCGGTTCTGCATATCAAACGCACTGTGGAGAGGTGAAAACAACCAGATAACGTGTTTCTCGCATTAAATAGCTCGAATAGGGCGATCTCGATGATTCTGCCTACTTCTGACAGAAGACTCACCAAGATTATCGCAGAAAATGCATATCTCAGCTGGAAACCCCACGAAAACCAAGATATCGCCGGTTCTGCATATCAGACGTACTGTGGAGTGGTGAAAACACCAGAAAACGTATTTCTCGCATTTACTAGCTCGAAAAGTGCGTTCTCGATGATTCTGCATACTTCTCATAGATGAAACACCAAGATTATCGCAGAAAATGCATATCTCAGCTGGAAACACCACGAAAATCAAGATATCGCCGGTTCTGCACATAAAACGCACTGTGGAATCTTGAAAACACCAGAAAACTTGTTTTTTCACATTAAGTAGATCAAAAAGAGCGATCTCGAAGATTCTGCATACTTCTGACAGAAGACTCACCAAGATTATCGCAGAAAATGCATATCTCAGCTGGAAACCCCACGAAAAGCAAGATATCGCCGGTTCTGCAGATCAGACGCACTGTGGAGTGGTGAAAACACCAGTAAACGTGTTTCTCGCATTAACTAGCTCGAAAAGAGCGTTCTCGATGATTCTGCATACTTCTCATAGATGAAACACCAAGATTATCGCAGAAAATGCATATCTCAGCTGGAAACACCACGAAAATCAAGATATCGCCGGTTCTGCACATAAAACGCACTGTGGAATCTTGAAAACACCAGAAAACTTGTTTTTTCACATTAAGTAGATCAAAAAGAGCGATCTAGATGATTCGGCATACTTCTGACTGAAAGTCTCACCAAGATTATCGCAGAAAATCCATATCTCAGCTTGAAACCTCACGAAAAGCAAGATTTCGCCGGTTCTGCATGTCAAACGTACTGTGGAGTGGTGATTACACCAGAAAACGTGTTTCTCGCAATAAGTAGCTCGAAAAGAGCGATCTCGAAGATTCTGCATACTTCTGACAGAAGACTCACCAAGATTATCGCAGAAAATGCATATCTCAGCTGGAAAGACCACGAAAATCAAGATATCGCCGGTTCTGCATATCAAACGCACTGTGGATTGTTGAAAACACCAGAAAACTTGTTTTTTCGCATTAAGTAGCTCGAAAAGAGCGTTCTCGATGATTCTGCATACTTCTCATAGATGAAACACCAAGATTATCGCAGAAAATGCATATCTCAGCTTGATACCCGACGAAAGCCAAGATGTCGTCGGTTCTGCATGTCAAACGCACTGTGGAGTGGTAAAAACACCAGATAACGTGTTTCTCGCATTAAGTAGCTCGAAAAGAGCGTTCTCGAAGATTCTGCATGCTTGTGACAGAAGTCTCACCAAGATTATCGTAGAAAATCCATATCTCAGCTTGAAACCTCACGAAAATCAAGATGTCGCAGTTTCTGCATATCAAACGCACTGTGGAGTCGTGAAAACAACCAGACAACGTGTTTCTCGCATTAAATAGCTCGAAAAGAGCGATCCCGAAGATTCTGCATACTTCTGACAGAAGTCTCACCAAGATTATCGTTGAAAATGCATATCTCAGCTTGATACCCGACGAAAGCCAATATGTCGCCGGTTCTGCATATCAAACGCACTGTGGAGTGGTGAAAACACCAGATAACGTGTTTCTCGCATTATGTAGCTCGAAAAGAGCGTTCTCGAAGATTCTGCATACTTCTGACAGAAGTCTCACTAAGATTATCGCAGAAAATCCATATCTCATCTTGAAACCTCACGAAAACCAAGTTATCGCCGGTTCTGCACATCAAACGTACTGTGGAGTGGTGCATACACCAGAACACGTGTTTCTCGCATTAAATAGCTCGAAAAGAGCGATCTAGATGATTCTGCATGCTTCTGACAGAAGACTCACCAAGATTATCGCAGAGAATGCATATCTCAGCTGGAAACACCACGAAAATATCGCCGGTTATTCATGTCAAACACACTGTGGAGTCGTGAAAACAACCAGATAACGTGTTTGTCGCATTAAATAGCTCGAAAAGAGCGATCTTGATGATTCTGCATACTTCTGACAGAAGACTCACCAAGATTATCACAGAAAATGCATATCTCAGCTGGAAACCCCACGAAAAGCAAGATATCGCCGGTTCTGCAGATCAGACGCACTGTGGAGTGGTGAAAACACCAGTAAACGTGTTTCTCGCATTAACTAGCTCGAAAAGAGCGTTCTCGATGATTCTGCATACTTCGCATAGATGAAACACCAAGATTATCGCTGAAAATGCATATCTCAGCTGGAAACACCACGAAAATCAAGATATCGCCGGTTCTGCACATAAAACGCACTGTGGAATCTTGAAAACACCAGAAAGCTTGTTTTTTCACATTAAATAGCTCGAAAAGAGCGATCTAAATGATTCTGCATACTTCTGACAGAAGTCTCACTAAGATTATCGCAGAAAATGCATATCTCAGCTTGAAACCCGACTAAATCCAAGATGTCGCCGGTTCTGCATATCAAACGCACTGTGGAGTGGTGAAAACACCAGATATCGTGTTTCTCGCATTAAATAGCTCGAAAAGAGCGATCTAGATGATTCTGCATGCTTCTGACAGAAGACTCACCAAGATTATCGCAGAGAATGCATATCTCAGCTGGAAACACCACGAAAATATCGCCGGTTATTCATGTCAAACGCACTGTGGAGTCGTGAAAACAACCAGATAACGTGTTTGTCGCATTAAATAGCTCGAAAAGAGCGATCTAGATGATTCGGCATACTTCTGACTGAAAGTCTCACCAAGATTATCGCAGAAAATCCATATCTCAGCTTGAAACCTCACGAAAAGCAAGATTTCGCCGGTTCTGCATGTCAAACGTACTGTGGAGTGGTGATTACACCAGAAAACGTGTTTCTCGCAATAAGTAGCTCGAAAAGAGCGATCTCGAAGATTCTGCATACTTCTGACAGAAGACTCACCAAGATTATCGCAGAAAATGCATATCTCAGCTGGAAAGACCACGAAAATCAAGATATCGCCGGTTCTGCATATCAAACGCACTGTGGATTGTTGAAAACACCAGAAAACTTGTTTTTTCACATTAAATAGCTCGAAAAGAGCGATCTAAATGATTCTGCATACTTCTGACAGAAGTCTCACTAAGATTATCGCAGAAAATGCATATCTCAGCTTGAAACCCGACTAAATCCAAGATGTCGCCGGTTCTGCATATCAAACGCACTGTGGAGTGGTGAAAACACCAGATATCGTGTTTCTCGCATTAAATAGCTCGAAAAGAGCGATCTAGATGATTCTGCATGCTTCTGACAGAAGACTCACCAAGATTATCGCAGAGAATGCATATCTCAGCTGGAAACACCACGAAAATATCGCCGGTTATTCATGTCAAACGCACTGTGGAGTCGTGAAAACAACCAGATAACGTGTTTGTCGCATTAAATAGCTCGAAAAGAGCGATCTTGATGATTCTGCATACTTCTGACAGAAGACTCACCAAGATTATCGCAGAAAATGAATATCTCAGCTGGAAACCCCACGAAAACCAAGATATCGCCGGTTCTGCAGATCAGACGCACTGTGGAGTGGTGAAAACACCAGTAAACGTGTTTCTCGCATTAACTAGCTCGAAAAGAGCGTTCTCGATGAATCTGCATACTTCTCATAGATGAAACACCAAGATTATCGCAGAAAATGCATATCTCAGCTGGAAACACCACGAAAATCAAGATATCGCCGGTTCTGCATATAAAACGCACTGTGGATTGTTGAAAACACCAGAAAACTTGTTTTTTCACATTAAATAGCTCGAAAAGAGCAATCTAAATGATTCTGCATACTTCTGACAGAAGTCTCACTAAGATTATCGCAGAAAATGCATATCTCAGCTTGAAACCCGACTAAATCCAAGATGTCGCCGGTTCTGCATATCAAACGCACTGTGGAGTGGTGAAAACACCAGATATCGTGTTTCTCGCATTAAATAGCTCGAAAAGAGCGATCTAGATGATTCTGCATGCTTCTGACAGAAGACTCACCAAGATTATCGCAGAGAATGCATATCTCAGCTGGAAACACCACGAAAATATCGCCGGTTATTCATGTCAAACGCACTGTGGAGTCGTGAAAACAACCAGATAACGTGTTTGTCGCATTAAATAGCTCGAAAAGAGCGATCTTGATGATTCTGCATACTTCTGACAGAAGACCCACCAAGATTATCGCAGAAAATGCATATCTCAGCTGGAAACCCCACGAAAACCAAGATATCGCCGGTTCTGCAGATCAGACGCACTGTGGAGTGGTGAAAACACCAGTAAACGTGTTTCTCGCATTAACTAGCTCGAAAAGAGCGTTCTCGATGAATCTGCATACTTCTCATAGATGAAACACCAAGATTATCGCAGAAAATGCATATCTCAGCTGGAAACACCACGAAAATCAAGATATCGCCGGTTCTGCACATAAAACGCACTGCGGAATCTTGAAAACACCAGAAAACTTGTTTTTTCACATTAAGTAGATCAAAAAGAGCGATCTAGATGATTCGGCATACTTCTGACTGAAAGTCTCACCAAGATTATCGCAGAAAATCCATATCTCAGCTTGAAACCTCACGAAAAGCAAGTTATCGCCGGTTGTGCACATCAAACGTACTGTGGAGTGGTGCATACACCAGAACACGTGTTTCTCGCATTAAATAGCTCGAAAAGAGCGATCTAGATGATTCTGCATGCTTTTGACAGAAGACTCACCAAGATTATCGCAGAGAATGCATATCTCAGCTGGAAACACCACGAAAATATCGCCGTTTATTCATATCAAACGCACTGTGGAGTCGTGAAAACAACCAGACAACGTGTTTCTCGCATTAAATATCTCGAAAAGAGCGATCCCGAAGATTCTGCATACTTCTGACAGAAGTCTCACCAAGATTATCGTTGAAAATGCATATCTCAGCTTGATACCCGACGAAAGCCAATATGTCGCCGGTTCTGCATATCAAACGCACTGTGGAGTGGTGAAAACACCAGATAACGTGTTTCTCGCATTATGTAGCTCGAAAAGAGCGTTCTCGAAGATTCTGCATACTTCTGAGAGAAGACTCACCAAGATTATCGCAGAAAATGCATATCTCAGCTGGAAACACCACGAAAATCAAGATATCGCCGGTTCTGCATATAAAACGCACTGTGGAATGTTGAAAACACCAGAAAACTTGTTTTTTCACATTAAATAGCTCGAAAAGAGCGATCTAAATGATTCTGCATACTTCTGACAGAAGTCTCACTAAGATTATCGCAGAAAATCCATATCTCATCTTGAAACCTCACGAAAACCAAGTTATCGCCGGTTCCTCACATCAAACGTACTGTGGAGTGGTGCATACACCAGAACACGTGTTTCTCGCATTAAATAGCTCGAAAAGAGCGATCTAGATGATTCTGCATGCTTTTGACAGAAGACTCACCAAGATTATCGCAGAGAATGCATATCTCAGCTGGAAACACCACGAAAATATCGCCGTTTATTCATATCAAACGCACTGTGGAGTCGTGAAAACAACCAGACAACGTGTTTCTCGCATTAAATAGCTCGAAAAGAGCGATCCCGAAGATTCTGCATACTTCTGACAGAAGTCTCACCAAGATTATCGTTGAAAATGCATATCTCAGCTTGATACCCGTCGAAAGCCAATATGTCGCCGGTTCTGCATATCAAACGCACTGTGGAGTGGTGAAAACACCAGATAACGTGTTTCTCGCATTATGTAGCTCGAAAAGAGCGTTCTCGAAGATTCTGCATACTTCTGAGAGAAGACTCACCAAGATTATCGCAGAAAATGCATATCTCAGCTGGAAACACCACGAAAATCAAGATATCGCCGGTTCTGCATATAAAACGCACTGTGGAATGTTGAAAACACCAGAAAACTTGTTTTTTCACATTAAATAGCTCGAAAAGAGCGATCTAAATGATTCTGCATACTTCTGACAGAAGTCTCACTAAGATTATCGCAGAAAATCCATATCTCATCTTGAAACCTCACGAAAACCAAGTTATCGCCGGTTCCTCACATCAAACGTACTGTGGAGTGGTGCATACACCAGAACACGTGTTTCTCGCATTAAATAGCTCGAAAAGAGCGATCTAGATGATTCTGCATGCTTCTGACAGAAGACTCACCAAGATTATCGCAGAGAATGCATATCTCAGCTGGAAACACCACGAAAATATCGCCGGTTATTCATGTCAAACGCACTGTGGAGTCGTGAAAACAACCAGATAACGTGTTTGTCGCATTAAATAGCTCGAAAAGAGCGATCTTGATGATTCTGCATACTTCTGACAGAAGACTCACCTAGATTATCGCAGAAAATGCATATCTCAGCTGGAAACCCCACGAAAAGCAAGATATCGCCGGTTCTGCAGATCAGACGCACTGTGGAGTGGTGAAAACACCAGTAAACGTGTTTCTCGCATTAACTAGCTCGCAAAGAGCGTTCTCGATGATTCTGCATACTTCTCATAGATGAAACACCAAGATTATCGCTGAAAATGCATATCTCAGCTGGAAACACCACGAAAATCAAGATATCGCCGGTTCTGCACATAAAACGCACTGTGGAATCTTGAAAACACCAGAAAACTTGTTTTTTCACATTAAGTAGATCAAAAAGAGCGATCTAGATGATTCGGCATACTTCTGACTGAAAGTCTCACCAAGATTATCGCAGAAAATCCATATCTCATCTTGAAACCTCACGAAAACCAAGTTATCGCCGGTTCTGCACATCAAACGTACTGTGGAGTGGTGCATACACCAGAACACGTGTTTCTCGCATTAAATAGCTCGAAAAGAGCGATCTAGATGATTCTGCATGCTTCTGACAGAAGACTCACCAAGATTATCGCAGAGAATGCATATCTCAGCTGGAAACACCACGAAAATATCGCCGGTTATTCATGTCAAACGCACTGTGGAGTCGTGAAAACAACCAGATAACGTGTTTGTCGCACTAAATAGCTCGAAAAGGGCGATCTTGATGATTCTGCATACTTCTGACAGAAGACTCACCAAGATTATCGCAGAAAATGCATATCTCAGCTGGAAACCCCACGAAAAGCAAGATATCGCCGGTTCTGCATATCAGACGCACTGTGGAGTGGTGAAAACACCAGTAAACGTGTTTCTCGCATTAACTAGCTCGAAAAGAGCGTTCTCGATGATTCTGCATACTTCTCATAGATGAAACACCAAGATTATCGCAGAAAATGCATATCTCAGCTGGAAACATCACGAAAATCAAGATATCGCCGGTTCTGCATATCAAACGCACTGTGGAATGTTGAAAACACCAGAAAACTTGTTTTTTCACATTAAATAGCTCGAAAAGAGCGATCTAAATGATTCTGCATACTGCTGACAGAAGTCTCACTAAGATTATCGCAGAAAATCCATATCTCATCTTGAAACCTCACGAAAAGCAAGATTTCGCCGGTTCTGCATGTCAAACGCACTGTGGAGTGGTGAAAACACCAGATATCGTGTTTCTCGCATTAAATAGCTCGAAAAGAGCGATCTAGATGATTCTGCATGCTTCTGACAGAAGACTCACCAAGATTATCGCAGAAAATGCATATCTCAGCTGGAAACCCCACGAAAACCAAGATATCGCCGGTTCTGCATGTCAAACGTACTGTGGAGTGGTGATTACACCAGAAAACGTGTTTCTCGTAATAAGTAGCTCGAAAAGAGCGATCTCGAAGATTCTGCATACTTCTGACAGAAGACTCACCAAGATTATCGCAGAAAATGCATATCTCAGCTGGAAACACCACGAAAATCAAGATATCGCCGGTTCTGCATATCAAACGCACTGTGGAATGTTGAAAACACCAGAAAACTTGTTTTTTCACATTAAATAGCTCGAAAAGAGCGATCTAAATGATTCTGCATACTTCTGACAGAAGTCTCACTAAGATTATCGCAGAAAATCCATATCTCATCTTGAAACCTCACGAAAACCAAGTTATCGCCGGTTCCTCACATCAAACGTACTGTGGAGTGGTGCATACACCAGAACACGTGTTTCTCGCATTAAATAGCTCGAAAAGAGCGATCTAGATGATTCTGCATGCTTTTGACAGAAGACTCACCAAGATTATCGCAGAGAATGCATATCTCAGCTGGAAACACCACGAAAATATCGCCGTTTATTCATATCAAACGCACTGTGGAGTCGTGAAAACAACCAGACAACGTGTTTCTCGCATTAAATAGCTCGAAAAGAGCGATCCCGAAGATTCTGCATACTTCTGACAGAAGTCTCACCAAGATTATCGTTGAAAATGCATATCTCAGCTTGATACCCGTCGAAAGCCAATATGTCGCCGGTTCTGCATATCAAACGCACTGTGGAGTGGTGAAAACACCAGATAACGTGTTTCTCGCATTATGTAGCTCGAAAAGAGCGTTCTCGAAGATTCTGCATACTTCTGAGAGAAGACTCACCAAGATTATCGCAGAAAATGCATATCTCAGCTGGAAACACCACGAAAATCAAGATATCGCCGGTTCTGCATATAAAACGCACTGTGGAATGTTGAAAACACCAGAAAACTTGTTTTTTCACATTAAATAGCTCGAAAAGAGCGATCTAAATGATTCTGCATACTTCTGACAGAAGTCTCACTAAGATTATCGCAGAAAATCCATATCTCATCTTGAAACCTCACGAAAACCAAGTTATCGCCGGTTCCTCACATCAAACGTACTGTGGAGTGGTGCATACACCAGAACACGTGTTTCTCGCATTAAATAGCTCGAAAAGAGCGATCTAGATGATTCTGCATGCTTCTGACAGAAGACTCACCAAGATTATCGCAGAGAATGCATATCTCAGCTGGAAACACCACGAAAATATCGCCGGTTATTCATGTCAAACGCACTGTGGAGTCGTGAAAACAACCAGATAACGTGTTTGTCGCATTAAATAGCTCGAAAAGAGCGATCTTGATGATTCTGCATACTTCTGACAGAAGACTCACCAAGATTATCGCAGAAAATGCATATCTCAGCTGGAAACCCCACGAAAAGCAAGATATCGCCGGTTCTGCAGATCAGACGCACTGTGGAGTGGTGAAAACACCAGTAAACGTGTCTCTCGCATTAACTAGCTCGAAAAGAGCGTTCTCGATGATTCTGCATACTTCTCATAGATGAAACACCAAGATTATCGCTGAAAATGCATATCTCAGCTGGAAACACCACGAAAATCAAGATATCGCCGGTTCTGCACATAAAACGCACTGTGGAATCTTGAAAACACCAGAAAACTTGTTTTTTCACATTAAGTAGATCAAAAAGAGCGATCTAGATGATTCGGCATACTTCTGACTGAAAGTCTCACCAAGATTATCGCAGAAAATCCATATCTCATCTTGAAACCTCACGAAAACCAAGTTATCGCCGGTTCTGCACATCAAACGTACTGTGGAGTGGTGCATACACCAGAACACGTGTTTCTCGCATTAAATAGCTCGAAAAGAGCGATCTAGATGATTCTGCATGCTTCTGACAGAAGACTCACCAAGATTATCGCAGAGAATGCATATCTCAGCTGGAAACACCACGAAAATATCGCCGGTTATTCATGTCAAACGCACTGTGGAGTCGTGAAAACAACCAGATAACGTGTTTGTCGCATTAAATAGCTCGAAAAGAGCGATCTTGATGATTCTGCATACTTCTGACAGAAGGCTCACCAAGATTATCGCAGAAAATGCATATCTCAGCTGGAAACCCCACGAAAACCAAGATATCGCCGGTTCTGCAGATCAGACGCACTGTGGAGTGGTGAAAACACCAGTAAACGTGTTTCTCGCATTAACTAGCTCGAAAAGAGCGTTCTCGATGATTCTGCATACTTCTCATAGATGAAACACAAAGATTATCGCAGAAAATGCATATCTCAGCTGGAAACACCACGAAAATCAAGATATCGCCGGTTCTGCACATAAAACGCACTGTGGAATCTTGAAAACACCAGAAAACTTGTTTTTTCACATTAAGTAGATCAAAAAGAGCGATCTAGATGATTCGGCATACTTCTGACTGAAAGTCTCACCAAGATTATCGCAGAAAATCCATATCTCAGCTTGAAACCTCACGAAAAGCAAGATTTCGCCGGTTCTGCATGTCAAACGCACTGTGGAGTGGTGAAAACACCAGATATCGTGTTTCTCGCATTAAATAGCTCGAAAAGAGCGATCTAGATGATTCTGCATGCTTCTGACAGAAGACTCACCAAGATTATCGCAGAAAATGCATATCTCAGCTGGAAACCCCACGAAAACCAAGATATCGCCGGTTCTGCATGTCAAACGTACTGTGGAGTGGTGATTACACCAGAAAACGTGTTTCTCGTAATAAGTAGCTCGAAAAGAGCGATCTCGAAGATTCTGCATACTTCTGAGAGAAGACTCACCAAGATTATCGCAGAAAATGCATATCTCAGCTGGAAACACCACGAAAATCAAGATATCGCCGGTTTTGCATATAAAACGCACTGTGGAATGTTGAAAACACCAGAAAACTTGTTTTTTCACATTAAATAGCTCGAAAAGAGCGATGTAAATGATTCTGCATACTTCTGACAGAAGTCTCACTAAGATTATCGCAGAAAATCCATATCTGATCTTGAAACCTCACGAAAACCAAGTTATCGCCGGTTCCTCACATCAAACGTACTGTGGAGTGGTGCATACACCAGAACACGTGTTTCTCGCATTAAATAGCTCGAAAAGAGCGATCTAGATGATTCTGCATGCTTCTGACAGAAGACTCACCAAGATTATCGCAGAGAATGCATATCTCAGCTGGAAACACCACGAAAATATCGCCGGTTATTCATGTCAAACGCACTGTGGAGTCGTGAAAACAACCAGATAACGTGTTTGTCGCATTAAATAGCTCGAAAAGAGCGATCTTGATGATTCTGCATACTTCTGACAGAAGACTCACCAAGATTATCGCAGAAAATGCATATCTCAGCTGGAAACCCCACGAAAAGCAAGATATCGCCGGTTCTGCAGATCAGACGCACTGTGGAGTGGTGAAAACACCAGTAAACGTGTTTCTCGCATTAACTAGCTCGAAAAGAGCGTTCTCGATGATTCTGCATACTTCTCATAGATGAAACACCAAGATTATCGCTGAAAATGCATATCTCAGCTGGAAACACCACGAAAATCAAGATATCGCCGGTTCTGCACATAAAACGCACTGTGGAATCTTGAAAACACCAGAAAACTTGTTTTTTCACATTAAGTAGATCAAAAAGAGCGATCTAGATGATTCGGCATACTTCTGACTGAAAGTCTCACCAAGATTATCGCACAAAATCCATATCTCATCTTGAAACCTCACGAAAACCAAGTTATCGCCGGTTCTGCACATCAAACGTACTGTGGAGTGGTGCATACACCAGAACACGTGTTTCTCGCATTAAATAGCTCGAAAAGAGCGATCTAGATGATTCTGCATGCTTCTGACAGAAGACTCACCAAGATTATCGCAGAGAATGCATATCTCAGCTGGAAACACCACGAAAATATCGCCGGTTATTCATGTCAAACGCACTGTGGAGTCGTGAAAACAACCAGATAACGTGTTTGTCGCATTAAATAGCTCGAAAAGAGCGATCTTGATGATTCTGCATACTTCTGGCAGAAGACTCACCAAGATTATCGCAGAAAATGCATATCTCAGCTGGAAACCCCACGAAAAGCAAGATATCGCCGGTTCTGCAGATCAGACGCACTGTGGAGTGGTGAAAACACCAGTAAACGTGTTTCTCGCATTAACTAGCTCGAAAAGAGCGTTCTCGATGATTCTGCATACTTCTCATAGATGAAACACCAAGATTATCGCAGAAAATGCATATCTCAGCTGGAAACACCACGAAAATCAAGATATCGCCGGTTCTGCACATAAAACGCACTGTGGAATCTTGAAAACACCAGAAAACTTGTTTTTTCACATTAAGTAGATCAAAAAGAGCGATCTAGATGATTCGGCATACTTCTGACTGAAAGTCTCACCAAGATTATCGCAGAAAATCCATATCTCAGCTTGAAACCTCACGAAAAGCAAGATTTCGCCGGTTCTGCATGTCAAACGCACTGTGGAGTGGTGAAAACACCAGATATCGTGTTTCTCGCATTAAATAGCTCGAAAAGAGCGATCTAGATGATTCTGCATGCTTCTGACAGAAGACTCACCAAGATTATCGCAGAAAATGCATATCTCAGCTGGAAACCCCACGAAAACCAAGATATCGCCGGTTCTGCATGTCAAACGTACTGTGGAGTGGTGATTACACCAGAAAACGTGTTTCTCGTAATAAGTAGCTCGAAAAGAGCGATCTCGAAGATTCTGCATACTTCTGAGAGAAGACTCACCAAGATTATCGCAGAAAATGCATATCTCAGCTGGAAACACCACGAAAATCAAGATATCGCCGGTTTTGCATATAAAACGCACTGTGGAATGTTGAAAACACCAGAAAACTTGTTTTTTCACATTAAATAGCTCGAAAAGAGCGATGTAAATGATTCTGCATACTTCTGACAGAAGTCTCACTAAGATTATCGCAGAAAATCCATATCTGATCTTGAAACCTCACGAAAACCAAGTTATCGCCGGTTCCTCACATCAAACGTACTGTGGAGTGGTGCATACACCAGAACACGTGTTTCTCGCATTAAATAGCTCGAAAAGAGCGATCTAGATGATTCTGCATGCTTCTGACAGAAGACTCACCAAGATTATCGCAGAGAATGCATATCTCAGCTGGAAACACCACGAAAATATCGCCGGTTATTCATGTCAAACGCACTGTGGAGTCGTGAAAACAACCAGATAACGTGTTTGTCGCATTAAATAGCTCGAAAAGAGCGATCTTGATGATTCTGCATACTTCTGACAGAAGACTCACCAAGATTATCGCAGATAATGCATATCTCAGCTGGAAACCCCACGAAAAGCAAGATATCGCCGGTTCTGCAGATCAGACGCACTGTGGAGTGGTGAAAACACCAGTAAACGTGTTTCTCGCATTAACTAGCTCGAAAAGAGCGTTCTCGATGATTCTGCATACTTCTCATAGATGAAACACCAAGATTATCGCTGAAAATGCATATCTCAGCTGGAAACACCACGAAAATCAAGATATCGCCGGTTCTGCACATAAAACGCACTGTGGAATCTTGAAAACACCAGAAAACTTGTTTTTTCACATTAAGTAGATCAAAAAGAGCGATCTAGATGATTCGGCATACTTCTGACTGAAAGTCTCACCAAGATTATCGCACAAAATCCATATCTCATCTTGAAACCTCACGAAAACCAAGTTATCGCCGGTTCTGCACATCAAACGTACTGTGGAGTGGTGCATACACCAGAACACGTGTTTCTCGCATTAAATAGCTCGAAAAGAGCGATCTAGATGATTCTGCATGCTTCTGACAGAAGACTCACCAAGATTATCGCAGAGAATGCATATCTCAGCTGGAAACACCACGAAAATATCGCCGGTTATTCATGTCAAACGCACTGTGGAGTCGTGAAAACAACCAGATAACGTGTTTGTCGCATTAAATAGCTCGAAAAGAGCGATCTTGATGATTCTGCATACTTCTGACAGAAGACTCACCAAGATTATCGCAGAAAATGCATATCTCAGCTGGAAACCCCACGAAAAGCAAGATATCGCCGGTTCTGCAGATCAGACGCACTGTGGAGTGGTGAAAACACCAGTAAACGTGTTTCTCGCATTAACTAGCTCGAAAAGAGCGTTCTCGATGATTCTGCATACTTCTCATAGATGAAACACCAAGATTATCGCAGAAAATGCATATCTCAGCTGGAAACACCACGAAAATCAAGATATCGCCGGTTCTGCACATAAAACGCACTGTGGAATCTTGAAAACACCAGAAAACTTGTTTTTTCACATTAAGTAGATCAAAAAGAGCGATCTAGATGATTCGGCATACTTCTGACTGAAAGTCTCACCAAGATTATCGCAGAAAATCCATATCTCAGCTTGAAACCTCACGAAAAGCAAGATTTCGCCGGTTCTGCATGTCAAACGTACTGTGGATTGGTGATTACACCAGAAAACGTGTTTCTCGCAATAAGTAGCTCGAAAAGAGCGATCTAGATGATTCTGCATGCTTCTGACAGAAGACTCACCAAGATTATCGCAGAAAATGCATATCTCAGCTGGAAACCCCACGAAAACCAAGATATCGCCGGTTCTGCATGTCAAACGTACTGTGGAGTGGTGATTACACCAGAAAACGTGTTTCTCGTAATAAGTAGCTCGAAAAGAGCGATCTCGAAGATTCTGCATACTTCTGAGAGAAGACTCACCAAGATTATCGCAGAAAATGCATATCTCAGCTGGAAACACCACGAAAATCAAGATATCGCCGGTTTTGCATATAAAACGCACTGTGGAATGTTGAAAACACCAGAAAACTTGTTTTTTCACATTAAATAGCTCGAAAAGAGCGATGTAAATGATTCTGCATACTTCTGACAGAAGTCTCACTAAGATTATCGCAGAAAATCCATATCTCATCTTGAAACCTCACGAAAACCAAGTTATCGCCGGTTCCTCACATCAAACGTACTGTGGAGTGGTGCATACACCAGAACACGTGTTTCTCGCATTAAATAGCTCGAAAAGAGCGATCTAGATGATTCTGCATGCTTCTGACAGAAGACTCACCAAGATTATCGCAGAGAATGCATATCTCAGCTGGAAACACCACGAAAATATCGCCGGTTATTCATGTCAAACGCACTGTGGAGTCGTGAAAACAACCAGATAACGTGTTTGTCGCATTAAATAGCTCGAAAAGAGCGATCTTGATGATTCTGCATACTTCTGACAGAAGACTCACCAAGATTATCGCAGAAAATGCATATCTCAGCTGGAAACCCCACGAAAAGCAAGATATCGCCGGTTCTGCAGATCAGACGCACTGTGGAGTGGTGAAAACACCAGTAAACGTGTTTCTCGCATTAACTAGCTCGAAAAGAGCGTTCTCGATGATTCTGCATACTTCTCATAGATGAAACACCAAGATTATCGCAGAAAATGCATATCTCAGCTGGAAACACCACGAAAATCAAGATATCGCCGGTTCTGCACATAAAACGCACTGTGGAATCTTGAAAACACCAGAAAACTTGTTTTTTCACATTAAGTAGATCAAAAAGAGCGATCTAGATGATTCGGCATACTTCTGACTGAAAGTCTCACCAAGATTATCGCAGAAAATCCATATCTCAGCTTGAAACCTCACGAAAAGCAAGATTTCGCCGGTTCTGCATGTCAAACGTACTGTGGATTGGTGATTACACCAGAAAACGTGTTTCTCGCAATAAGTAGCTCGAAAAGAGCGATCTCGAAGATTCTGCATACTTCTGACAGAAGACTCACCAAGATTATCGCAGAAAATGCATATCTCAGCTGGAAAGACCACGAAAATCAAGATATCGCCGGTTCTGCATATCAAACGCACTGTGGATTGTTGAAAACACCAGAAAACTTGTTTTTTCGCATTAAGTAGCTCGAAAAGAGCGTTCTCGATGATTCTGCATACTTCTCATAGATGAAACACCAAGATTATCGCAGAAAATGCATATCTCAGCTTGAAACCCGACTAAATCCAAGATGTCGCCGGTTCTGCATATCAAACGCACTGTGGAGTGGTGCATACACCAGAACACGTGTTTCTCGCATTAAATAGCTCGAAAAGAGCGATCTAGATGATTCTGCATGCTTTTGACAGAAGACTCACCAAGATTATCGCAGAGAATGCATATCTCAGCTGGAAACACCACGAAAATATCGCCGTTTATTCATGTCAAACGCACTGTGGAGTCGTGAAAACAACCAGATAACGTGTTTGTCGCATTAAATAGCTCGAAAAGAGCGATCTTGATGATTCTGCATACTTCTGACAGAAGACTCACCAAGATTATCGCAGAAAATGCATATCTCAGCTGGAAACCCCACGAAAACCAAGATATCGCCGGTTCTGCATATCAGACGCACTGTGGAGTGGTGAAAACACCAGTAAGCGTGTTTCTCGCATTAACTAGCTCGAAAAGAGCGTTCTCGATGATTCTGCATACTTCTCATAGATGAAACACCAAGATTATCGCAGAAAATGCATATCTCAGCTGGAAACACCACGAAAATCAAGATATCGCCGGTTCTGCACATAAAACGCACTGTGGAATCTTGAAAACACCAGAAAACTTGTTTTTTCACATTAAGTAGATCAAAAAGAGCGATCTAGATGATTCGGCATACTTCTGACTGAAAGTCTCACCAAGATTATCGCAGAAAATCCATATCTCAGCTTGAAACCTCACGAAAAGCAAGATTTCGCCGGTTCTGCATGTCAAACGCACTGTGGAGTGGTGAAAACACCAGATATCGTGTTTCTCGCATTAAATAGCTCGAAAAGAGCGATCTAGATGATTCTGCATGCTTCTGACAGAAGACTCACCAAGATTATCGCAGAAAATGCATATCTCAGCTGGAAACCCCACGAAAACCAAGATATCGCCGGTTCTGCATGTCAAACGTACTGTGGAGTGGTGATTACACCAGAAAACGTGTTTCTCGTAATAAGTAGCTCGAAAAGAGCGATCTCGAAGATTCTGCATACTTCTGAGAGAAGACTCACCAAGATTATCGCAGAAAATGCATATCTCAGCTGGAAACACCACGAAAATCAAGATATCGCCGGTTTTGCATATAAAACGCACTGTGGAATGTTGAAAACACCAGAAAACTTGTTTTTTCACATTAAATAGCTCGAAAAGAGCGATGTAAATGATTCTGCATACTTCTGACAGAAGTCTCACTAAGATTATCGCAGAAAATCCATATCTCATCTTGAAACCTCACGAAAACCAAGTTATAACCGGTTCCTCACATCAAACGTACTGTGGAGTGGTGCATACACCAGAACACGTGTTTCTCGCATTAAATAGCTCGAAAAGAGCGATCTAGATGATTCTGCATGCTTCTGACAGAAGACTCACCAAGATTATCGCAGAGAATGCATATCTCAGCTGGAAACACCACGAAAATATCGCCGGTTATTCATGTCAAACGCACTGTGGAGTCGTGAAAACAACCAGATAACGCGTTTGTCGCATTAAATAGCTCGAAAAGAGCGATCTTGATGATTCTGCATACTTCTGACAGAAGACTCACCAAGATTATCGCAGAAAATGCATATCTCAGCTGGAAACCCCACGAAAAGCAAGATATCGCCGGTTCTGCAGATCAGACGCACTGTGGAGTGGTGAAAACACCAGTAAACGTGTTTCTCGCATTAACTAGCTCGAAAAGAGCGTTCTCGATGATTCTGCATACTTCTCATAGATGAAACACCAAGATTATCGCTGAAAATGCATATCTCAGCTGGAAACACCACGAAAATCAAGATATCGCCGGTTCTGCACATAAAACGCACTGTGGAATCTTGAAAACACCAGAAAACTTGTTTTTTCACATTAAGTAGATCAAAAAGAGCGATCTAGATGATTCGGCATACTTCTGACTGAAAGTCTCACCAAGATTATCGCACAAAATCCATATCTCATCTTGAAACCTCACGAAAACCAAGTTATCGCCGGTTCTGCACATCAAACGTACTGTGGAGTGGTGCATACACCAGAACACGTGTTTCTCGCATTAAATAGCTCGAAAAGAGCGATCTAGATGATTCTGCATGCTTCTGACAGAAGACTCACCAAGATTATCGCAGAGAATGCTTATCTCAGCTGGAAACACCACGAAAATATCGCCGGTTATTCATGTCAAACGCACTGTGGAGTCGTGAAAACAACCAGATAACGTGTTTGTCGCATTAAATAGCTCGAAAAGAGCGATCTTGATGATTCTGCATACTTCTGACAGAAGACCCACCAAGATTATCGCAGAAAATGCATATCTCAGCTGGAAACCCCACGAAAAGCAAGATATCGCCGGTTCTGCAGATCAGACGCACTGTGGAGTGGTGAAAACACCAGTAAACGTGTTTCTCGCATTAACTAGCTCGAAAAGAGCGTTCTCGATGATTCTGCATACTTCTCATAGATGAAACACCAAGATTATCGCAGAAAATGCATATCTCAGCTGGAAACACCACGAAAAAAAAGATATCGCCGGTTCTGCACATAAAACGCACTGTGGAATCTTGAAAACACCAGAAAACTTGTTTTTTCACATTAAGTAGATCAAAAAGAGCGATCTAGATGATTCGGCATACTTCTGACTGAAAGTCTCACCAAGATTATCGCAGAAAATCCATATCTCAGCTTGAAACCTCACGAAAAGCAAGATTTCGCCGGTTCTGCATGTCAAACGTACTGTGGAGTGGTGATTACACCAGAAAACGTGTTTCTCGCAATAAGTAGCTCGAAAAGAGCGATCTCGAAGATTCTGCATACTTCTGACAGAAGACTCACCAAGATTATCGCAGAAAATGCATATCTCAGCTGGAAAGACCACGAAAATCAAGATATCGCCGGTTCTGCATATCAAACGCACTGTGGATTGTTGAAAACACCAGAAAACTTGTTTTTTCGCATTAAGTAGCTCGAAAAGAGCGTTCTCGATGATTCTGCATACTTCTCATAGATGAAACACCAAGATTATCGCAGAAAATGCATATCTCAGCTTGAAACCCGACTAAATCCAAGATGTCGCCGGTTCTGCATATCAAACGCACTGTGGAGTGGTGCATACACCAGAACACGTGTTTCTCGCATTAAATAGCTCGAAAAGAGCGATCTAGATGATTCTGCATGCTTTTGACAGAAGACTCACCAAGATTATCGCAGAGAATGCATATCTCAGCTGGAAACACCACGAAAATATCGCCGTTTATTCATGTCAAACGCACTGTGGAGTCGTGAAAACAACCAGATAACGTGTTTGTCGCATTAAATAGCTCGAAAAGAGCGATCTTGATGATTCTGCATACTTCTGACAGAAGACTCACCAAGATTATCGCAGAAAATGCATATCTCAGCTGGAAACCCCACGAAAACCAAGATATCGCCGGTTCTGCATATCAGACGCACTGTGGAGTGGTGAAAACACCAGTAAGCGTGTTTCTCGCATTAACTAGCTCGAAAAGAGCGTTCTCGATGATTCTGCATACTTCTCATAGATGAAACACCAAGATTATCGCAGAAAATGCATATCTCAGCTGGAAACACCACGAAAATCAAGATATCGCCGGTTCTGCACATAAAACGCACTGTGGAATCTTGAAAACACCAGAAAACTTGTTTTTTCACATTAAGTAGATCTAAAAGAGCGATCTAGATGATTCGGCATACTTCTGACTGAAAGTCTCACCAAGATTATCGCAGAAAATCCATATCTCAGCTTGAAACCTTACGAAACGCAAGATTTCGCCGGTTCTGCATGTCAAACGTACTGTGGAGTGGTGATTACACCAGAAAACGTGTTTTTTCGCATTAAGTAGCTCGAAAAGAGCGTTCTCGAAGATTCTGCATGCTTGTGACAGAAGTCTCACCAAGATTATCGTAGAAAATGCATATCTCAGTATGAACCCCGACGAAATCCAAGATGTCGCCGGTTCTGCATATCAAACGGACTGTGGAGTGGTGAAAACACCAGATATCGTGTTTCTCGCATTAAATAGCTTGAAAAGAGCGATCTAGATGATTCTGCATACTTCTGAGAGAAGACTCACCAAGATTATCACAGAAAATGCATATCTCAGCTGGAAACACCACGAAAATCAAGATATCGCCGGTTCTGCGTATAAAACGCACTGTGGATTGTTGAAAACACCAGAAAACTTGTTTTTTCGCATTAAATAGCTCGAAAAGAGCGATCTAGATGATTCTGCATACTTCTGACTGAAGTCTCACCAAGATTATTGTAGAAAATGCATATCTCAGCTTGAAACCCGACGAAATCTAAGATGTCGCCGGTTCTGCAAATCAAACGCACTGTGGAGTGGTGAAAACACCAGAAAACGTGTTTCTCGCATTAAGTAGCTCGAAAAGAGCGATCTAGATGATTCTGCATACTTCTGACTGAAGTCTCACCGAGATTATTGTAGAAAATGCATATCTCAGCTTGAAACTCGACGAAATCTAAGATGTGGCCGGTTCAGCATATCAAACGCACATTGGAATGTTGAAAACACCAGAAAACTTGTTTTTTCGCATTAAATAGCTCGAAAAGAGCGATCTAGATGATTCTGCATACTTCTGACTGAAGTCTCACCAAGATTATTGTAGAAAATGCATATCTCAGCTTGAAACCCGACGAAATCTAAGATGTCGCCGGTTCTGCAAATCAAACGCACTGTGGAGTGGTGAAAACACCAGAAAACGTGTTTCTCGCATTAAGTAGCTCGAAAAGAGCGATCTAGATGATTCTGCATACTTCTGACAGAAGTCTTGCCAAGATTATCGTAGAAAATGCATATCTCAGCTTGAAACCCGACGAAATCCAAGATGTCGCCGGTTCTGCATATCAAACGCACTGTGGAGTGGTGAAAACCACCAGATAACGTGTTTCTCGCATTAAATAGCTCGAAAAGAGCGATCCCGATGATTCTGCATACTTCTGAGAGAAGTCTCACCAAGATTATCGTAGAAAATGCATATCTCAGCTTGATACCCGAAGAAAGCCAAGATGTCGCCGGTTCTGCATATCAAACGCACTGTGGGGTGGCGAAAAAACCAGAAAACGTGTTTCTCGATTTAAATAGCTCGAAAAGAGCGATCTAGATGATTCTGCATACTTCTGACTGAAGTCTCACCAAGATTATCGTAGAAAATGCATATCTCAGCTTGATACCCGACGAAATCCAAGATGTCGCCGGTTCTGCATATCAAACGCACTGTGGAGTGGTCAAAACACATGAAAACGTGTTTCTCGCATTAAGTAGCTCGAAAATTGCGATCTAGATGATTCTGCATACTTCTGACAGAAGTCTTGCCAAGATTATCGTAGAAAATGCATATCTCAGCTTGAAACCCGACGAAATCCAAGATGTCGCCGGTTCTGCATATCAAACGCACTGTGTGAATGTTGACAACACCAGAAATCATGTTTTTTCGCAATAGATAGCTCGAAACGATCGATCTAGATGATTCTGCATACTTTTGACTGAAGTATCACCAATATTATAGCAGAAAATGCATATCGCAGCTTGAAATCTCACGAAAATCAAGATGTCGCCGGTTCTGCATGTCAAACGTACTGTGGAGTGGTGAAAACACCAGAAAACTTGTTCTTTCGCATTAAATAGCTCGAAACGAGAGATCTACATGATTCTGCATACTTATGACTAAAGTCTCACCAATATTATCGCAGAAAATGCATATCTCAGCTTGAAACCTCACCAAAATCATGATGTCGACGGTTCTGCATATAAAACGCACTGTGGAGTGGTGAAAACACCAGATAACGTGTTTCTCGCATTAAATAGCTCGAGAAGAAGGGTCTCGATGATTCTGCATACTACTGACAGAAGACTCACCAAGATTATCGACGAAAATGCATATCTCAGGTTGAAATCTCACGAAAATCAAGATGTCGCCGGTTCTGCATATCAAACGCACTGTGGAGTGGTGAAAACAACCAGATAACGTGTGTCTCGCATTAAATAGCTCGAATAGAGCGATCTCGATGATTGTGCATACTTCTGACAGAAGACTCACCAAGATTATCGCAGAAAATGCACATCTCAGCTGGAAACCCCACGAAAACCAAGATATCGCCGGTTCTGCATATCAGACGCACTGTGGAGTGGTGAAAACACCAGAAAACGTGTTTCTCGCATTAACTAGCTCGAACAGAGCGTTCTCGATGATTCTGCATACTTCTCATAGATGAAACACCAAGATTATAGCAGAAAATGCATATCTCAGCTTGATACCCGACGAAAGCCAAGATGTCGTCGGTTCTGCATGTCAAACGCACTGTGGATTGTTGAAAACACCAGAAAACTTGTTTTTTCGCATTAAATAGCTCGAAAAGAGCGATCTAGATGATTCTGCATTCTTCTGACAGAAGCCTTGCCAAGATTATCGCAGAAAATCCATATCTCAGCTTGAAACCTTACGAAAAGCAAGATTTCGCCGGTTCTGCATATAAAACGCACTGTGGATTGTTGAAAACACCAGAAAACTTGTTTTTTCGCATTAAATAGCTCGAAAAGAGCGATCTAGATGATTCTGCATACTTCTGACTGAAGTCTCACCGAGATTATTGTAGAAAATGCATATCTCAGCTTGAAACCCGACCGAAACCAAGATATCTCCGGTTCTGCATATCAAACGCACTGTGGTGTCGTGAAAACAACCAGACAACGTGTTTCTCGCATTAAATAGCTCGAAAAGAGCGATCTCGAAGATTCTGCATGCTTCTGACAGAAGTCTCACCAAGATTATGGTCGAAAATGCATATCTCAGCTTGAAACCCGACGAAATCCAAGATATCGCCGGTTCTGCATATAATACGCACTGTGGATTGTTGAAAACACCAGAAAACTTGTTTTTTCGCATTAAATAGCTCGAAAAGAGCGATCTAGATGATTCTGCATACTTCTGACTGAAGGCTCACTAAGCTTATCGCAGAAGATTCATATCTCAGCTTGAAAACCCACGAAAAGCAAGATTTCGCCGGTTCTGCATGTCAAACGTACTGTGGAGTGGTGAATACACCAGAAAACGTGTTTCTCGCATTAAATAGCTCGAAAAGAGCGATCTAGATGATTCTGCATACTTCTGACTGAAGTCTCACCAAGATTATTGTAGAAAATGCATATCTCAGCTTGAAACCCGACGAAATCTAAGATGTCGCCGGTTCTGCAAATCAAACGCACTGTGGAGTGGTGAAAACACCAGACAACGTGTTTCTCGCATTAAGTAGCTCGAAAAGAGCGATCTCGAAGATTCTGCATGCTTCTGACAGAAGTCTCACCAAGATTATGGTCGAAAATGCATATCTCAGCTTGAAACCCGACGAAATCCAAGATATCGCCGGTTCTGCATATAATACGCACTGTGGATTGTTGAAAACACCAGAAAACTTGTTTTTTCGCATTAAATAGCTCGAAAAGAGCGATCTAGATGATTCTGCATACTTCTGACTGAAGGCTCACTAAGCTTATCGCAGAAGATTCATATCTCAGCTTGAAAACCCACGAAAAGCAAGATTTCGCCGGTTCTGCATGTCAAACGTACTGTGGAGTGGTGAATACACCAGAAAACGTGTTTCTCGCATTAAATAGCTCGAAAAGAGCGATCTAGATGATTCTGCATACTTCTGACTGAAGTCTCACCAAGATTATTGTAGAAAATGCATATCTCAGCTTGAAACCCGACGAAATCTAAGATGTCGCCGGTTCTGCAAATCAAACGCACTGTGGAGTGGTGAAAACACCAGAAAACGTGTTTCTCGCATTAAGTAGCTCGAAAAGAGCGATCTAGATGATTCTGCATTCTTCTGACAGAAGCCTTGCCAAGATTATCGTAGAAAATGCATATCTCAGCTTGAAACCCGACGAAATCCAAGATGTCGCCGGTTCTGCATATCAAACGCACTGTGTGAATGTTGACAACACCAGAAATCTTGTTTTTTCGCATTAGATAGCTCGAAGCGAGCGATCTAGATGATTCTGCATACTTCTGACTGAAGTATCACCAATATTATAGCAGAAAATGCATATCTCAGCTTGAAATCTCACGAAAATCAAGATGTCGAAGGTTCTGCATATCAAACGTACTGCGGAGTGGTGAAAACACCACAAAACGTGTTTCTCGCATTAAGTAGCTCGAAAAGAGCGATCTAGATGATTCTGCATACTTCTGACAGAAGTCTCACCAGATTGGCGTAGAAAATGCATATCTCAGCTTGAACCCCGACGAAATCCAAGATGTCGCCGGTTCTGCATGTCAAACGCACTGTGGAGTGGTGAAAACACCAGATAACGTGTTTCTCGCATTAAGTAGCTCGAAAAGAGCGATTTCGAAGGTTCTGCATACTTCTGACAGAAGTCTCACCAAGATTATCGTAGAAAATGCATATCTCAGCTTGAAATCTCACGAAAATCAAGATGTCGCTGGTTCTGCATATCAAACGCACTGTGGAGTGGTGAAAACTACCAGATAACGTGTTTCTCGCATTAAATAGCTCGAAAAGAGCGTTCTCGAAGATTCTGCATGCTTGTGACAGAAGTCTCACCAAGATTATCGTAGAAAATCCATATCTCAGCTTGAAACCTCACGAAAATCAAGATGTCGCCGTTTCTGCATATCAAACGCACTGTGGAGTGGTGAAAACACCAGAAAACGTGTTTCTCGCATTAAGTAGCTCGAAAAGAGCGATCTAGATGATTCTGCATTCTTCTGACAGAAGCCTTGCCAAGATTATCGCAGAAAATCCATATCTCAGCTTGAAACCTTACGAAAAGCAAGATTTCGCCGGTTCTGCATATAAAACGCACTGTGGATTGTTGAAAACACCAGAAAACTTGTTTTTTCGCATTAAATAGCTCGAAAAGAGCGATCTAGATGATTCTGCATACTTCTGACTGAAGTCTCACCGAGATTATTGTAGAAAATGCATATCTCAGCTTGAAACCCGACCGAAACCAAGATATCTCCGGTTCTGCATATCAAACGCACTGTGGTGTCGTGAAAACAACCAGACAACGTGTTTCTCGCATTAAATAGCTCGAAAAGAGCGTTCTCGAAGATTCTGCATGCTTGTGACAGAAGTCTCACCAAGATTATCGTAGAAAATCCATATCTCAGCTTGAAACCTCACGAAAATCAAGATGTCGCCGTTTCTGCATATCAAACGCACTGTGGACTGGTGAAAACACCAGAAAACGTGTTTCTCGCATTAAGTAGCTCGAAAAGAGCGATCTAGATGATTCTGCATTCTTCTGACAGAAGCCTTGCCAAGATTATCGCAGAAAATCCATATCTCAGCTTGAAACCTTACGAAAAGCAAGATTTCGCCGGTTCTGCATATAAAACGCACTGTGGATTGTTGAAAACACCAGAAAACTTGTTTTTTCGCATTAAATAGCTCGAAAAGAGCGATCTAGATGATTCTGCATACTTCTGACTGAAGTCTCACCGAGATTATTGTAGAAAATGCATATCTCAGCTTGAAACCCGACCGAAACCAAGATATCTCCGGTTCTGCATATCAAACGCACTGTGGTGTCGTGAAAACAACCAGACAACGTGTTTCTCGCATTAAATAGCTCGAAAAGAGCGATCTCGAAGATTCTGCATGCTTCTGACAGAAGTCTCACCAAGATTATGGTCGAAAATGCATATCTCAGCTTGAAACCCGACGAAATCCAAGATATCGCCGGTTCTGCATATAAAACGCACTGTGGATTGTTGAAAACACCAGAAAACTTGTTTTTTCGCATTAAATAGCTCGAAAAGAGCGATCTAGATGATTCTGCATACTTCTGACTGAAGGCTCACTAAGCTTATCGCAGAAGATTCATATCTCAGCTTGAAAACCCACGAAAAGCAAGATTTCGCCGGTTCTGCATGTCAAACGTACTGTGGAGTGGTGAATACACCAGAAAACGTGTTTCTCGCATTAAATAGCTCGAAAAGAGCGATCTAGATGATTCTGCATTCTTCTGACAGAAGCCTTGCCAAGATTATCGCAGAAAATCCATATCTCAGCTTGAAACCTTACGAAAAGCAAGATTTCGCCGGTTCTGCATATAAAACGCACTGTGGATTGTTGAAAACACCAGAAAACGTGTTTCTCGCATTAGATAGCTCGAAACGGGCGATCTAGATGGTTCTGCATACTTCTGACAGAAGTCTCACCATGATTATCGCAGAAAATGCATACCTCAGCTTGAAATCTCCCGAAAATCAAGATATCGCCGCTTCTGCATATCAAACGCACTGTGGAGTGGTGAAAACAACCAGATAACGTGTTTCTAGAATTAAACAGCTCGAAATGAGCGATCTAGATGATTCTGCATACTTCTGACAGAAGTCTCACCAGATTGTCGTAGAAAATGCATATCTCAGCTTGAACCCCGACGAAATCCAAGATGTCGCCGGTTCTGCATGTCAAACGCACTGTGGAGTGGTGAAAACACCAGATAACGTGTTTCTCGCATTAAGTAGCTCGAAAAGAGCGATTTCGAAGGTTCTGCATACTTCTGACAGAAGTCTCACCAAGATTATCGTAGAACATGCATATCTCAGCTTGAAATCTCACGAAAATCAAGATGTCGCTGGTTCTGCATATCAAACGCACTGTGGAGTGGTGAAAACTACCAGATAACGTGTTTCTCGTATTAAATAGCTCGAAAAGAGCGATCCCGATGATTCTGCATACTTCTGAGAGAAGTCTCACCAAGAGTATCGTAGAGAATGCATATCTCAGCTTGATACCCGAAGAAAGCCAAGATGTCGCCGGTTCTGCATATCAAACGCACTGTGGAGTGGTGAAAACACCACATAACGTGTTTCTCGCATTAAATAGCTCGAAAAGAGCGATCTAGATGATTCTGCATACTTCTGACAGAAGTCTCACTAAGCTTATCGCAGAAAATGCATATCTCAGCTTGAAACCCGATCGAAACCAAGATATCTCCGGTTCTGCATATCAAACGCACTGTGGGGTGGAGAAAACACCAGAAAACGTGTTTCTCGATTAAAATAGCTCGAAAAGAGCGATCTAGATGATTCTGCATACTTCTGCCAGAAGTCTCACCAAGATTATGGTAGAAAATGCATATCTCAGCTTGATACCCGACGAAAGCCAAGATGTCGCCGGTTCTGCATATCAAACGCACTGTGGAGTGGTGAAAACAACCAGATAACGTGTTTCTCGCATTAAATAGCTCGAATAGAGCGATCTCGATGATTCTGCATACTTCTGACAGAAGACTCACCAAGATTATCGCAGGAAATGCATATCTCAGCTGGAATCCCCACGAAAACCAAGATATCGCCGGTTCTGCATATCAGACGCACTGTGGAGTGGTGAAAACACCAGAAAACGTGTTTCTCGCATTAACTAGCTCGCAAAGAGCGTTCTCGATGATTCTGCATACTTCTCATAGATGAAACACCAAGATTATCGCAGAAAATGCATATCTCAGCTTGATACCCGAAGAAAGCCAAGATGTCGTCGGTTCTGCATGTCAAACGCACTGTGGAGTGGTGAAAACACCAGATAACGTGTTTCCCGCATTAAGTAGCTCGAAAAGAGTGTTCTCGAAGATTCTGCATGCTTGTGACAGAAGTCTCACCAAGATTATCGTCGAAAATGCATATCTCAGCTTGAAACCCGACTAAATCCAAGATGTCGCCGGTTCTGCATATCAAACGCACTGTGGAGTGGTGAAAACACCAGATAACGTGTTTCTCGCATTAAATAGCTCGAAAAGAGCGATCCCGATGATTCTGCATACTTCTGACAGATGTCTCACCATGATTATCGTTGAAAATGCATATCTCAGCTTGATACCCGACGAAAGCCAAGATGTCGCCGGTTCTGCATATCAAACGCACTGTGGAGTGGTGAAAACCCCAGATAACGTGTTGCTCGCATTAAATAGCTCGAAAAGAGCGATCCCAATGATTCTGCATATTTCTGACAGACGTCTCACCAAGATTATCGTAGAAAATGCATATCGCAGCTTGAAACGCGACCGAAACCAAGATATCTCCGGTTCTGCATGTCAAACGCACTGTGGAGTGGTGAAAAACCAGAAACCTTGTTTTTTCGCATTAAATAGCTCGAAACGAGCGATGTAGATGATTCTGCATAATTCTGATTGAAGTCTCACCAAGATTATTGCAGAAAATGCATATCTCAGCTTGAAACCTCACTAATATCAAGATGTCGCCGGTTCTGCATATCAAACGCACTGTGGAGTGGTGAAAACACCAGCTAACGTGTTTCTCGCATTAAATAGCTCGAATAGAGCGATCTCGATGATTCTGCATACTTCTGACAGAAGACTCACCAAGATTATCGCAGGAAATGCATATCTCAGCTGGAAACCCCACGAAAACCAAGATATCGCCGGTTCTGCATATCAGACGCACTGTGGAGTGGTGAAAACACCAGAAAACGTGTTTCTCACATTAAATAGCACGAAATGAGCGATCCCGATGATTCTGCATACTTCTGACAGAAGTCTCACCAAGATTATCGTAGAAAATGCATATCTCAGCATGAACCCCGACGAAATCCACGATGTCGCCGGTTCTGCATGTCAAACGCACTGTGGAGTGGTGAAAACACCAGATAACGTGTTTCTCGCATTAAATAGCTCGAAAAGAGCGATCCCGATGATTCTGCATACTTCTGATAGAAGTCTCACTAAGATTATCGTAGAAAGCGCATATCTCAGCTTGAACCCCGCCGAAATCCAAGATGTCGCCGGTTCTGCATATCAAACGCACTGTGGAGTGGTGAAAAACCAGAAACCTTGTTTTTTCGCATTAAATAGCTCGAAACGAGCGATGTAGATGATTCTGCATAATTCTGATTGAAGTCTCACCAAGATTATTGCAGAAAATGCATATCTCAGCTTGAAACCTCACTAATATCAAGATGTCGCCGATTCTGCATATCAAACGCACTGTGGAGTGGTGAAAACACCAGCTAACGTGTTTCTCGCATTAAATAGCTCGAATAGAGCGATCTCGATGATTCTGCATACTTCTGACAGAAGACTCACCAAGATTATCGCAGGAAATGCATATCTCAGCTGGAAACCCCACGAAAACCAAGATATCGCCGGTTCTGCATATCAGACGCACTGTGGAGTGGTGAAAACACCAGAAAACGTGTTTCTCGCATTAACTAGCTCGAAAAGAGCGTTCTCGATGATTCTGCATACTTCTCATAGATGAAACACCAAGATTATCGCAGAAAATGCATATCTCAGCTTGATACCCGACGAAAGCCAAGATGTCGTCGGTTCTGCATGTCAAACGCACTGTGGAGTGGTGAAAACACCAGATAACGTGTTTCCCGCATTAAGTAGCTCGAAAAGAGTGTTCTCGAAGATTCTGCATGCTTGTGACAGAAGTCTCACCAAGATTATCGTAGAAAATGCATATCTCAGCTTGAAACCCGACTAAATCCAAGATGTCGCCGGTTCTGCATATCAAACGCACTGTGGAGTGGTGAAAACACCAGATAACGTGTTTCTCGCATTAAATAGCTCGAAAAGAGCGATCCCGATGATTCTGCATACTTCTGACAGATGTCTCACCATGATTATCGTTGTAAATGCATATCTCAGCTTGATACCCGACGAAAGCCAAGAGGTCGCCGGTTCTGCATATCAAACGCACTGTGGAGTGGTGAAAACAACCAGATAACGTGTTTCTCGCATTAAATAGCTCGAAAAGAGCGATCCCGATGATTCTGCATACTTCTGACAGATGTCTCACCATGATTATCGTTGAAAATGCATATCTCAGCTTGATACCCGACGAAAGCCAAGAGGTCGCCGGTTCTGCATATCAAACGCACTGTGGAGTGGTGAAAACAACCAGATAACGTGTTTCTCGCATTAAATAGCTCGAAAAGAGCGATCTAGATGATTCTGCATACTTCTGACAGAAGTCTCACCAAGACTATCGCAGAAAATGCATATCTCAGCTTGAAATCTCCCGAAAATCAAGATGTCGCCGCTTCTGCATATCAAACGCACTGTGGAGTGGTGAAAACAACCAGATAACGTGTTTCTAGAATTACACAGCTCGAACGGAGCGATCTAGATGATTCTGCATACTTCTGACAGAAGTCTCACCAAGATTATCGTAGAAAATGCATATCTCAGCTTGAAACCCGACCGAAACCAAGATATCCCCGGTTCTGCATATCAAACGCACTGTGGGGTGGCGAAAACACCAGAAAACGTGTTTCTCGATTTAAATAGCTCGAAAAGAGCGATCTAGATGATTCTGCATACTTCTGCCAGAAGTCTCACCAAGATTATGGTAGAAAATGCATATCTCAGCTTGATACCCGACGAAAGCCAAGATGTCGCCGGTTCTGCATATCAAACGCACTGTGGAGTGGTGAAAACACCAGATAACGTGTTTCTAGCATTAAATAGCTCGAAAAGAGCGATCCCGATGATTCTGCATACTTCTGACAGAAGTCTCACCAAGATTATCGTAGAAAGCGCATATCTCAGCTTGAACCCCGCCGAAATCCAAGATGTCGCCGGTTCTGCATATCAAACGCACTGTGGAGTGGTGAAAAACCAGAAACCTTGTTTTTTCGCATTAAATAGCTCGAAACGAGCGATCTAGATGATTCTGCATAATTCTGATTGAAGTCTCACCAAGATTATTGCAGAAAATGCATATCTCAGCTTGAAACCTCACTAATATAAAGATGTCGCCGGTTCTGCATATCAAACGCACTGTGGAGTGGAGAAAACACCAGCTAACGTGTTTCTCGCATTAAATAGCTCGAATAGAGCGATCTCGATGATTCTGCATACTTCTGACAGAAGACTCACCAAGATTATCGCAGGAAATGCATATCTCAGCTGGAAACCCCACGAAAACCAAGATATCGCCGGTTCTGCATATCAGACGCACTGTGGAGTGGTGAAAACACCAGAAAACGTGTTTCTCGCATTAACTAGCTCGAAAAGAGCGTTCTCGATGATTCTGCATACTTCTCATAGATGAAACACCAAGATTATCGCAGAAAATGCATATCTCAGCTTGATACCCGACGAAAGCCAAGATGTCGTCGGTTCTGCATGTCAAACGCACTGTGGAGTGGTGAAAACACCAGATAACGTGTTTCCCGCATTAAGTAGCTCGAAAAGAGTGTTCTCGAAGATTCTGCATGCTTGTGACAGAAGTCTCACCAAGATTATCGTAGAAAATGCATATCTCAGCTTGAAACCCGACTAAATCCAAGATGTCGTCGGTTCTGCATGTCAAACGCACTGTGGAGTGGTGAAAACAACCAGATAACGTGTTTCTCGCATTAAATAGCTCGAAAAGAGCGATCTAGATGATTCTGCATACTTCTGACAGAAGTCTCACTAAGCATATCGCAGAAAATGCATATCTCAGCTTGAAACCCGATCGAAACCAAGATATCTCCGGTTCTGCATATCAAACGCACTGTGGGGTGGCGAAAACACCAGAAAACGTGTTTCTCGATTTAAATAGCTCGAAAAGAGCGATCTAGATGATTCTGCATACTTCTGACAGAAGTCTCACCAAGACTATCGCAGAAAATGCATATCTCAGCTTGAAATCTCCCGAAAATCAAGATGTCGCCGCTTCTGCATATCAAACGCACTGTGGAGTGGTGAAAACAACCAGATAACGTGTTTCTAGAATTAAACAGCTCGAACGGAGCGATCTAGATGATTCTGCATACTTCTGACAGAAGTCTCACCAAGATTATCGTAGAAAATGCATATCTCAGCTTGAAACCCGACCGAAACCAAGATATCCCCGGTTCTGCATATCAAACGCACTGTGGGGTGGCGAAAACACCAGATAACGTGTTTCTCGCATTAAATAGCTCGAAAAGAGCGATCCCGATGATTCTGCATACTTCTGACAGATGTCTCACCATGATTATCGTTGTAAATGCATATCTCAGCTTGAAACCCGACTAAATCCAAGATGTCGCCGGTTCTGCATATCAAACGCACTGTGGAGTGGTGAAAACACCAGATAACGTGTTTCTCGCATTAAATAGCTCGAAAAGAGCGATCCCGATGATTCTGCATACTTCTGACAGATGTCTCACCATGATTATCGTTGTAAATGCATATCTCAGCTTGATACCCGACGAAAGCCAAGAGGTCGCCGGTTCTGCATATCAAACGCACTGTGGAGTGGTGAAAACAACCAGATAACGTGTTTCTCGCATTAAATAGCTCGAAAAGAGCGATCCCGATGATTCTGCATACTTCTGACAGATGTCTCACCATGATTATCGTTGAAAATGCATATCTCAGCTTGATACCCGACGAAAGCCAAGAGGTCGCCGGTTCTGCATATCAAACGCACTGTGGAGTGGTGAAAACAACCAGATAACGTGTTTCTCGCATTAAATAGCTCGAAAAGAGCGATCTAGATGATTCTGCATACTTCTGACAGAAGTCTCACCAAGACTATCGCAGAAAATGCATATCTCAGCTTGAAATCTCCCGAAAATCAAGATGTCGCCGCTTCTGCATATCAAACGCACTGTGGAGTGGTGAAAACAACCAGATAACGTGTTTCTAGAATTACACAGCTCGAACGGAGCGATCTAGATGATTCTGCATACTTCTGACAGAAGTCTCACCAAGATTATCGTAGAAAATGCATATCTCAGCTTGAAACCCGACCGAAACCAAGATATCCCCGGTTCTGCATATCAAACGCACTGTGGGGTGGCGAAAACACCAGAAAACGTGTTTCTCGATTTAAATAGCTCGAAAAGAGCGATCTAGATGATTCTGCATACTTCTGCCAGAAGTCTCACCAAGATTATGGTAGAAAATGCATATCTCAGCTTGATACCCGACGAAAGCCAAGATGTCGCCGGTTCTGCATATCAAACGCACTGTGGAGTGGTGAAAACACCAGATAACGTGTTTCTAGCATTAAATAGCTCGAAAAGAGCGATCCCGATGATTCTGCATACTTCTGACAGAAGTCTCACCAAGATTATCGTAGAAAGCGCATATCTCAGCTTGAACCCCGCCGAAATCCAAGATGTCGCCGGTTCTGCATATCAAACGCACTGTGGAGTGGTGAAAAACCAGAAACCTTGTTTTTTCGCATTAAATAGCTCGAAACGAGCGATCTAGATGATTCTGCATAATTCTGATTGAAGTCTCACCAAGATTATTGCAGAAAATGCATATCTCAGCTTGAAACCTCACTAATATAAAGATGTCGCCGGTTCTGCATATCAAACGCACTGTGGAGTGGAGAAAACACCAGCTAACGTGTTTCTCGCATTAAATAGCTCGAATAGAGCGATCTCGATGATTCTGCATACTTCTGACAGAAGACTCACCAAGATTATCGCAGGAAATGCATATCTCAGCTGGAAACCCCACGAAAACCAAGATATCGCCGGTTCTGCATATCAGACGCACTGTGGAGTGGTGAAAACACCAGAAAACGTGTTTCTCGCATTAACTAGCTCGAAAAGAGCGTTCTCGATGATTCTGCATACTTCTCATAGATGAAACACCAAGATTATCGCAGAAAATGCATATCTCAGCTTGATACCCGACGAAAGCCAAGATGTCGTCGGTTCTGCATGTCAAACGCACTGTGGAGTGGTGAAAACACCAGATAACGTGTTTCCCGCATTAAGTAGCTCGAAAAGAGTGTTCTCGAAGATTCTGCATGCTTGTGACAGAAGTCTCACCAAGATTATCGTAGAAAATGCATATCTCAGCTTGAAACCCGACTAAATCCAAGATGTCGTCGGTTCTGCATGTCAAACGCACTGTGGAGTGGTGAAAACAACCAGATAACGTGTTTCTCGCATTAAATAGCTCGAAAAGAGCGATCTAGATGATTCTGCATACTTCTGACAGAAGTCTCACTAAGCATATCGCAGAAAATGCATATCTCAGCTTGAAACCCGATCGAAACCAAGATATCTCCGGTTCTGCATATCAAACGCATTGTGGGGTGGCGAAAACACCAGAAAACGTGTTTCTCGATTTAAATAGCTCGAAAAGAGCGATCTAGATGATTCTGCATACTTCTGACAGAAGTCTCACCAAGACTATCGCAGAAAATGCATATCTCAGCTTGAAATCTCCCGAAAATCAAGATGTCGCCGCTTCTGCATATCAAACGCACTGTGGAGTGGTGAAAACAACCAGATAACGTGTTTCTAGAATTAAACAGCTCGAACGGAGCGATCTAGATGATTCTGCATACTTCTGACAGAAGTCTCACCAAGATTATCGTAGAAAATGCATATCTCAGCTTGAAACCCGACCGAAACCAAGATATCCCCGGTTCTGCATATCAAACGCACTGTGGGGTGGCGAAAACACCAGAAAACGTGTTTCTCGATTTAAATAGCTCGAAAAGAGCGATCTAGATGATTCTGCATACTTCTGCCAGAAGTCTCACCAAGATTATGGTAGAAAATGCATATCTCAGCTTGATACCCGACGATAGCCAAGATGTCGCCGGTTCTGCATATCAAACGCACTGTGGAGTGGTGAAAACACCAGATAACGTGTTTCTAGCATTAAATAGCTCGAAAAGAGCGATCCCGATGATTCTGCATACTTCTGACTGACGTCTCACCAAGATTATCGTAGAAAATGCATATCTCAGCTTGATGCCCGAAGAAAGCCAAGATGTCGCCGGTTCTGCATATCAAACGCACTGTGGAGTGGTGAACACCCCAGATAACGTGTTGCTCGCATTAAATAGCTCGAAAAGAGCGATCCCAATGATTCTGCATATTTCTGACAGACGTCTCACCAATATTATCGTAGAAAATGCATATCGCAGCTTGAAACGCGACCGAAACCAAGATATCTCCGGTTCTGCATGTCAAACGCTCTGTGGAGTGGTGAAAAACCAGAAACCTTGTTTTTTCGCATTAAATAGCTCGAAACGAGCGATCTAGATGATTCTGCATACTTCTGACTGAAGTCTCACCAAGATTATTGCAGAAAATGCATATCTCAGCTTGAAACCTCACTAATATCAAGATGTCGCCGGTTCTGCATATCAAACGCACTGTGGAGTGGAGAAAACACCAGCTAACGTGTTTCTCGCATTAAATAGCTCGAATAGAGCGATCTCGATGATTCTGCATACTTCTGACAGAAGACTCACCAAGATTATCGCAGGAAATGCATATCTCAGCTGGAAACCCCACGAAAACCAAGATATCGCCGGTTCTGCATATCAGACGCACTGTGGAGTGGTGAAAACACCAGAAAACGTGTTTCTCGCATTAACTAGCTCGAAAAGAGCGTTCTCGATGATTCTGCATACTTCTCATAGATGAAACACCAAGATTATCGCAGAAAATGCATATCTCAGATTGATACCCGACGAAAGCCAAGATGTCGTCGGTTCTGCATGTCAAACGCACTGTGGAGTGGTGAAAACACCAGATAACATGTTTCCCGCATTAAGTAGCTCGAAAAGAGTGTTCTCGAAGATTCTGCATGCTTGTGACAGAAGTCTCACCAAGATTATCGTAGAAAATGCATATCTCAGCTTGAAACCCGACTAAATCCAAGATGTCGCCGGTTCTGCATATCAAACGCACTGTGGAGTGGTGAAAACACCAGATAACGTGTTTCTCGCATTAAATAGCTCGAAAAGAGCGATCCCGATGATTCTGCATACTTCTGACAGATGTCTCACCATGATTATCGTTGAAAATGCATATCTCAGCTTGATACCCGACGAAAGCCAAGAGGTCGCCGGTTCTGCATATCAAACGCACTGTGGAGTGGTGAAAACAACCAGATAACGTGTTTCTCGCATTAAATAGCTCGAAAAGAGCGATCTAGATGATTCTGCATACTTCTGACAGAAGTCTCACTAAGCATATCGCAGAAAATGCATATCTCAGCTTGAAACCCGATCGAAACCAAGATATCTCCGGTTCTGCATATCAAACGCACTGTGGGATGGCGAAAACACCAGAAAACGTGTTTCTCGATTTAAATAGCTCGAAAAGAGCGATCTAGATGATTCTGCATACTTCTGACAGAAGTCTCACCAAGACTATCGCAGAAAATGCATATCTCAGCTTGAAATCTCCCGAAAATCAAGATGTCGCCGCTTCTGCATATCAAACGCACTGTGGAGTGGTGAAAACAACCAGATAACGTGTTTCTAGAATTAAACAGCTCGAACGGAGCGATCTAGATGGTTCTGCATACTTCTGACAGAAGTCTCACCAAGATTATCGTAGAAAATGCATATCTCAGCTTGAAACCCGACCGAAACCAAGATATCCCCGGTTCTGCATATCAAACGCACTGTGGGGTGGGGAAAACACCAGAAAACGTGCTTCTCGATTTAAATAGCTCGAAAAGAGCGATCTAGATGATTCTGCATACTTCTGCCAGAAGTCTCACCAAGATTATGGTAGAAAATGCATATCTCAGCTTGATACCCGACGAAAGCCAAGATGTCGCCGGTTCTGCATATCAAACGCACTGTGGAGTGGTGAAAACACCAGATAACGTTTTTCTAGCATTAAATAGCTCGAAAAGAGCGATCCCGATGATTCTGCATACTTCTGACTGACGTCTCACCAAGATTATCGTAGAAAATGCATATCTCAGCTTGATACCCGAAGAAAGCCAAGATGTCGCCGGTTCTGCATATCAAACGCACTGTGGAGTGGTGATAACCCCAGATAACGTGTTGCTCGCATTAAATAGCTCGAAAAGAGCGATCCCAATGATTCTGCATATTTCTGACAGACGTCTCACCAATATTATCGTAGAAAATGCAT